>OZ025241.1:10779128-10909128 GCA_964019155.1 Osedax fenrisi | reverse complement strand
GCGTCTATCAGATAGAGGCGCCACCCGTTGATCATTCGCGAGAAGAAGCGTTTCAGGTTCATCATCAGTGTTATTACATCATACGATTGCGTAATAAAATATAACTGTTATTGTACACGTTAATGTTTATCCGTTTCAGTAGTTATTATTTAATTTAATTTTAATTAAAAATCTAATTACTTTGAATACTCCTTCGTGATTTAGTGGTATTTTATATTATTTATTATAATAGAATTTACTCGAGTTAAATATTTAAAATATTTCATGGGCATATATTTATTGCAGAAATGTAATTGCTACTACTTATAATCTAAATAGTATAGAATAAAATGCTTTAAAATTACATAATTAGCCTAAAGTATATATATATATAAAGATTTAAATTATATTTATCTATAAAAATACTTCCATAATATACAGAATAGATGTTCTTGGACTTATTATTACAAATGTTATTTAAATAATAATAATAATAATAATAAAAATAATTATAATGATAATAATAACTAATGGGTAGGATGAGGTATGATAATAATAATACAGATTAAATAATATAGAGCTAAATGTATTATACTTCACGGCAATTCAAGAATTATTTCGCTGGAAACTATTCTAAATAATAACCTAAATATACCTCTACACTGCATTCTATTCACTCACCTACCCCTGTCCTTAATAATGACACCCTAAGTAAACATCCTCACTTCCGCAGACGGAATGAATTTTACTTACCCACACTTAGCCTAAATATACCTCCCCACTCCGCAGCACTTCAAGAACAGCATTCGCTGATTTACCCTAACAGAAATACCCTCATAAATACCTTAATGAAGTTTACCATATTCTCCGCAGTAAATCAAGAATGAATTTTTCTTGCTTGCACACCCTTAGCTTAAATATACCCCTTAAATATACCTCTTAATTATAACCCTCTAAATAATAACACCCTAAATATCCACACCGCATTCTCCGCAAAAATTCAAGAACGGGTTCTGTTTGCTTACCCCTATCACAAATATACCTCGTTAAATATACCACCCTAACATAACACCCTAAATATAACACTCTAACATATCCCCCTAAACATACCACCTAATATACCCCCCTAACATAACCTCCTAAATATACCCCCCTAAACATACCACCCTAATATATCCCCTTAAACATACCACCCTAAACATACCACCCTAATATACCCCCCCCCTAAACATACCACTCTATCACAAATATACCTCGTTAAATATACCCCCTAAACATACCACCCTAACATACCACCCACCTCCTCTGCAGCAATTCAAGAATGGATTCCGATGGCCTACCCCGAGTCGCAGCGGTCTCATGTCCTACGAGTTCTACGAGACGGGTGTGTTCTTCTTCTCCGACCACAACTTTGATCAGGCAGCGGAGTATCTCGGTACCGTCATCGTGAAACCCAAACAGACGGAACACTTCGTCACCCTCTCACCCCAGGGATTCTCTGATGGTTTGTAGTAATGATACTCGCTCTCGTATCCTCGTTTTACTATATTGTTATTGTTATTGTTATTGTGGTGGAGTCCTTTCATCCCATCCAGGAACTTAGATGAAGTTTTCACTTATAACCATATATGGCTCTAATGTCCCTTCGAAGCCGCTCTCATGTTAAGGCATCCATGGTTTTAACGAGAGCCGATCATTTATGTATACACAATTATATAAGATCACTTCTAAATAATATTTTAAGACCCATTTTATAAAATTAATTAATGGTCCGGACGAGGCTCGAACTCGTGTCCTACTACTTGTGTGTCTGACGCCTTAGCCACTGAGCCACACAGGCAGTTTTTAACACAATAGTATACTATTCCCTCGGGGTTCTCAGACATTAATGTGTATATCATCTTCGTTTAGTAATGTATAATATGTATGTTGTATAATATGTATGTTTACTAAACGATATAATGGCCAACAATAATATATTACATCGTATTGACGTAAATATATTCTCGCATGCGCTGAAATTTAATAATCGCTAAGATGCCCGCCACATATTTCTCATAATTTTGTGTTGCTACTTCGCATATAAACCATATACATATATGGGGTTGATGGTTTTTTCGTTTTTTTCGTAAAAACCAAAACCCGTTTTTATGGTTTATATCGGTTTTTTCGATAAAACTAGACAAATACTAATCCTTTCATAACGAAAAACTAAATTGTATTGTTTTTATTATCATTTTTAAATATATAAACATATCGTATAATGTAAGAGTTGCAATCGTATAATCTATTATTTTGTATTGATATTCATGTTACGAGCATATTATAATATATATATATATATATATATATATATATATATATATATATATATATATATATATATATATATATATATTGAAACAAATTATTAAATATTATCAAGTCTCTCTTATTATATATTAAATATTATTTAATAATATTATATTATTAATATATAACAAAATAGATTATTATCTAAATGTAATCAAAAGTGTTGTTATGATATAATGCTTCAATAATTGATTTATCAATTTACCATTTATCATTTATCAATAAGTAGATATCATTTTAAAACATAACATATTTTTTAATCAAAATATAATAAATAATTTTCATTGAAAAAAATTATTTCATACACATCTATTTATATATCACAATGTGAAATTAACATTACTTATAATTTAAAATTACAATAATTATAATTATTTATAATTATAAATGAATAAATATAATTTGTATAGTTATTTAAATAAAAATATAATATCAAATTATATAATATGATAACATTTTATATTATATTTTTGATTTATATTTGAATTATATAATAGTATAATAATATATTTGTTATTAAAAAATAATAAATTTTATTGAAAATATAAATTTAAATCATAAAATGTTATGATAAATAGATCATATTATGTTAGGATAAGTTACAAGATACTAAAACAGTACTTTACTTTATATTATTTAGTAAAATGATCACATTTAGTAATATTTAGCTATTACATATAAATAACTATTATTAGTAATAATGTATTACCATAAAAACGATATATTTACATTTCAATATATAAACAATTCATAATTAGAATATTCAGCCTAATAGAGGCGTAATACATTTGTAATCATATACTCATTATATTTTAGGCATGTAAGTGTAATTATATGAATGTCCTATCCAATTCCCGATATAACATATAATGTAGCCAATTGTAACTTATAATTTAAAAGTTAAATTAATTTTAATAAAACTAAAAAAAAAACAAAACAAAAACCACTTGAAAAAACCAATTGAAATAACCACATAAATCCTATATATATATATATTAGATGTATTAATAGATTATCTACATTTTAATGAAATATTTCACATTCTACCCAGATAATGACTCTTTAATAGTAGCGAAATATTCAATAAATATTAATAAATATATATATACTATAATTAAAAGTTATACATCTAAATAATAATTAATAATTGTTATAAAAGAGTTTGACAATAAAATTGTATATACATCAATAAAATAATAAGTAAATTATCAATCAATAAGTAAACAACGTAATAATACAACTTTAAATACGCTAATAATATCAATGTATACTTTAAACTTTACACGTTATAAGTTATATATATATTTTCAAATTAATATATATATATATAATATAAAAGTTATATTAAAATATTCAAAAATGTATATAACAATATTTATTAATTTGTTTATACTAATAACATGCTAGCGCCACCTATATAGGGTCCATTTAGGAACAAATGTGTTGATCGTAATGTAAATTCATATCAAAGTATACACTTTTAAAATGTTAAATAATATATTTTAAATTATTATTTAAATGATGAAAAATAAGTGTTCATTACTAATATATAACAAAGCAATAGGATATGTATGTTTTAAATTCTATATATATCTATGTGACGGGTAAAATGTAACTTATATTACATGTAACTTAATAGAACAATGACAGATGTTCATTGAAAATATTATTATATGAAAACCGCGAAAACTATATTATTTGATGAGTTTGATACTACTGCTTGCAGCGGTACTATGAATAGTAATCACGTTGTTTAGATAGAGAGTGTAATATCTATTCTTCGCAAAATCTTTGTCGTTAATATAAAATTGAAAATAATAATGTTAATATGAAATAACTTCACATACAAGTAATTATCTAAATTTATATTTATAATTAATCAAATTTCAAATACAATAAAAACTCTATATATATATATATATATTATATATTATTATATATAATATATATATATATAAATATACACATATATATATATATATATATATATATATATATAAATATATTTATATTAATAACTTTATGTTAACAATAAATAATTATGTTATAATAAGGTAACTATAATAAATATCAACTATAATAATTAATATTATTAATATTAAAATACCTAAAAAAAGTTTAGGAATTCATGTCTTATCACTATTACTCTACAGTACATTTATCTACCTATCTCTCCGCTACCCTCTCCACCAATATTCCCTAATCTCCCCTAATACCCCCTATCTCTCCGCTACCTTCTTCGCTACCCCCACCAATATTCCCTAATCTCCCCTAATACCCCCTCCGCTACCCCCACCGATATTCCCTATTCTCTCCTAATACTCTCTATCTCTCTACTACCTCCTTCACTACCTCCTTCGCTACCTCCACCGATACCTTCACCAACATTCCCTAATCTCCCCTAATACCCCCCACCTCTTCGCTACCCCCACCAACATTCCCTAATCTCCCCTAATACCCCCCACCTCTTCGCTACCCCCACCAATATTCCCTAACCTTCCCTAACCTCCCCTATCTCCCCAATCTCCCCTAACACCCCTCCCTCCGTAGACCTACTCTAACACCCCTAACACCCCTAACACCCCCTAACACCCCTCCCTCCGTAGACCTACTCTACGCCGACAGCGGGGATAAGATCTGGTGGACGTGGGGCCGTAACGATATCGACAGCACTTTCTCAGTTCAGGAGATTGAGAAGTGCGTGAGCCCCTCGAGTGTAGGGGGTGCCGGGGCTAAGAAGCTGACTGATGAAGTCACCGGTTACTTAATAGTTCATCATCATCTGTAGTACATCATCTGTATTATATCATCGGTATTACATCATCTGTATTACATCATCGGTATTAGCTCATCGGTATTACATCATCTGTATTACATCATCGGTATTACATCGTGTTGTACCGTAATTGTATATTCATGTACACAATTCACCTGGTACGTATAATAATTATATTGACATCTTGATAATAGTATTATTATTTGTTTATTTAAATAACGGATATATTATAGTTAGCAAATATTTTTACTTTATACTTTCGACCATATATTTGCTTATTTTATTATTATAAAATAATATTAAATAAATTATCAATGGTCATTATATATTCTGTATTATATATATATATATATATATATATGAAGTCATATGGTTTATTGGATATGTAAATAAGCTATTGTAACAATATTGCCCCATAAACACCCACTCACAACTAACGTATATATTTGCCTATACCCCTTCAAGGTCCTACACCCCCCTCAGTAGTGCCTTCTGACCCCCCTATATTACTACATACCTGCTGACCCCCTTAATTGTACCTTCTAGCCACCCTCTATTTATAATCATCTCCGTAATGTTGCACATACTCCCCCCATTAGCTGAGAACAGTTACATGGATGTAGAGCTACAACGTTTGAAGGTCGCGGCAGGGGTGGAGACGGTTAACCTTCAGGGAACGGGTGTCTACCACTACCGGCTATCTGACAGCGTTAAGAATGTCAGCACTTGTTCCGTTGTCAGTAGTCCAGGACAAAGGGTTGGTGGTACACTAGTAGTAGTAGTAGTAGTAGTAGTAGTAGTTGTAGTAGTAGTAGTAGTAGTAGTAGTAGTAGTAGTAGTAGTAGTAGTAGTGGTAGTGGTAGTGGTAGTGGTAGTGGTAGTGGTAGTGGTAGTGGTAGTGGTAGTGGTAGTGGTAGTGGTAGTGGTAGTGGTAGTGGTAGTGGTAGTGGTAGTGGTAGTGGTAGTGGTAGTGGTAGTGGTAGTGGTAGTGGTAGTGGTAGTGGTAGTGGTAGTGGTAGTGGTAGTGGTAGTGGTAGTGGTAGTGGTAGTGGTAGTGGTAGTAGTAGTAGTAGTAGTAGTAGTAGTAGTAGTAGTAGTAGTAGTAGTAGTAGTAGTAGTGGTAGTAGTAGTAAGCTGTTACATTAATTGTGTGTAGTACATTAGCAGGTAGAGGACAGGACATATAGCGGTGTGTGCACTTGTTGGGTTTGAGGGAAGGTGGTCTAGAAGATGACTGAGCTGTCATAATAATAAGTAGTATCTAATATTCACTATAGTTTTGAATAATCTACGAAACCTAATGATTCATTTAAATATATATGTAACTTATATATATACATATATGTATTTTCTTAACATAATATATTAGAGAATATAGTCTACAACAGTACCGCTACTGTACCACTGTACCACTACAGTACCACTACTACTACTACTATATTACCCTCTGATCTCACTACAGAACCACACGATACACGTCAGTGACCAGGGTTTCAAGCCTAAAGTGCTGACCGTACACCCCGACGATCGCGTCTGGTGGATATGGCAGAACTGCAAGAAACAGCACTGTATTACCCAGGTAACACATATGAACAATGGGAGGCATCCGTCATTCATTTATGTCCTTATCTTATCTACTAAACATTCATATATATATAGAGTGGGGCTCCCGGTATACTGTATACATAGTTATTGCAAATATTATCCTGATTATTGGTGTATTATTAATAATTACTCTATTTTTACATATATCTATTTGTAGGGCCTGGTTTTATATAATAAAATGAAATACTATTTTATGAACATCAAATCTTATTTACTAAATTATTTTGATTTATTGTATAATTCTAGGCTTTCAAAATTATAAACCCATATGGTATCCAATTATATATAGGTAGTACCAGGCATGACCTATACTGAATGTTATTTATATATATATATATATATATATATATATATATAAATTATGTAATTGTATAAATATAAAAATTATAACAATTTCATTCTTCTAATAATTCGTTATAATAAAACATTTAGTTAACTAAATAAAAGACACGTAAATTAGGTACACATTTATTATTCAATTTTATAATTTAATTGTGAATATTCGAATACAATAATATTATTAAATATTATAAACGAATTAAAAAAATGTAATTCTAATTTTAAAATATTGGAAATGACAAATACTATACTTATCAAATGCAATTTTATAAATCTAATTGACATCGTAAATCAGCTTCTGCTAACAAATATATTAGTGTTTATAACGAGACAGTACCATCAATATGTACATTGGAAATTTGTTTATTTAATTTTTAAATTAAGAAATTTCAAAAATCTAATTCAGCAATGTTAGTCCTAGTGAGAAAGCGGATACGCATGTCTTTACTGTGAGACTGATGATCGAATTTACCTCGTATATACATACAGATAGACATATATATATATATATATATATATATATATATATATATATATATATATATTTATACAAATTTTATATTATATAATAGATATATGAAATTTACTTATTAACAGTATTATCATCTATTTTTCTGTGGATCGTCATCTATTTACTATCTGTATAGTCTACCTTACAACTTGCAGCCCTTTGAAGCAATAAGAAACAAGAATATATTTTCCTATTTATTTAAATTATTTAAATTCTAATAACAAACACACCCTTAGACTTACCAGTTGCCCAACAACACACCTATAACGGCGACTGATGACTCATCATCGCGCGTTACTTGACAGGTGACTCACCAGGGCGGCGCTATAGAGCAGGGTTTCTGCAGCGGTGCCCCCCGCGATAGTCCGTCGGCCCACATGAAACAGTTCAACAGTACCGGTATCTACTACTATGTAAGGTGAGTGTAGGTGTACCTAGGCGGGGGGGGGATTAAATCACCCCCATCCCACCCCCACCCCCATGTACCGGTATCTACTACTATGTAAGGTGAGTGCGGGTGTACCTAGGGCGAGGGGGGGCGTACTGAGTTATACCCATCCCACCCCTACCCCATATATTGTACTATTATAGTAGTATAAAACTTTATATATATATAAAGTGTGTACCTATAGGGGGTGGTGGGGTGGAATCAGTCGAGTGAAGAGTAACCCCACCTACCCCACCCCACGTGTACTATGTGTAAATCATCAATATAAGGTATGAGTGCATGTGTACCGAATACCTGTCACTTCGTACTTTGTCATTTCTTACCACAACAACATACATTTTACTTATATATATAAGTCATATATATATGGTACAATTTGTTTTTTTGTATGAATTTTTTTATTTACGAATTTACTATTTTGTTGGTACGAACTGACTGGTTTCTTATGTAGTTAGCGCCCGGGATGAGAATGAGTCACCCTGCCCCCACCCACAAGTATGATGTAATCATTCCCTAACTAAACCACCACAACCGCCAACAGTTCCGGAGTGTCTGGTTTCTGCGGGGCTATCGTCGTAACCTCTCAACCCAAGGTTAGAACACCCCTACCCCCACCCCTACCTCCATCCCCACCACCCCTACTACTAATACTACTACTACTCTATTGATGTTACGTAATAACTATAGAAATTAAGTTATATTTTCGTTATATAACAAGTAATAATAGTAACAATGATAATAATCATTTACTAGAAGTGTTTTGTTGTTACTATATAAACACACACATTTTGTATATTGTTATTTCTTAAGTTCTACGAATATAATACATGTCTCACCTAGCAGTGTGATCTAGCATATCCAGCATACTCATAGCTATTATACATGTAGTAATACATCTGATATTAATTTCAAGTAAGAACATTATATATGCCTAATGCCACATGATTAGGTACCGAAAAAAGTTAGGTCATTATTCATTCTATAAATGCTGTAGATATAGATATTCATATTATATATATAATTATATTCGGTGACAACATATATTATATATAAGTAATATATTATTTGAATATTATAAAATTAAATAAAATTATAATATAATTTTGAAGTTAATAATAAGTTATAACTTTAATTTTATATATATATAATTTTATTATACTAGACAATTTAGATTTTAATTATTAAGGAATTGGGGGCATTAATTAATTATATAAAGTATAAGTAGTACAAGTTATACTAATTAATTAGTAACGAATATTTAACTAAATGTTTAATATATGCTTTTTTTATAACTTATTTCTTCTTTTATTATCATTATATTTAACATTTCATTAATTAATTTTATAATATACACACACATATATATATATATAACACACACTCACACATATACCCATACATCACACCCATATATACACACATACTTGTTCGTACACACTCATACATCACATACTACCACAACAAACATATATCTACACCTGTATTCTTACGCTGATACGTTCGCTTCAAATCTCTGTCATATATACTTGAAGCCTATGCCTTATCCACCCCTCACCCACCTGTAGCTACTAGAGATTCAGGCATCTGAGTGTTTAACAACCCTTCACTCCTCGCCTAACCCTTACCCAACCTACTATCACCCCACCCTATATATGTACTAGATACACTGATATCGTAGGGTTCCTACAACCCTTTATCCCTCATATAACCCTTACCTACCCTTCACCCTCACCCCCCACCCCTTTAGGTCCTAGTTACACAAGTAATGGAGGTTTCCTGCTCCCACAAACCCTTACCCCTGACATAAACTTTACCTACCCTTCACCCCACCCTCACCCCCCTGTAGGTCCTAGAAATACAGTTATCTGAGGGTTCGTTCTCCCACAAACCTTCACCTCACCCCCCCCCATAGGTACTAGAATTACAGGTATCGGAGGGTTATTTCTCCTACAAACCCTTACCCCTGACATAACCTTTACCTACCCTTCAACCCACCCTCACCCCCCCCCCTCATAGGTACTAGAAATACAGGTATCGGAGGGTTCGTTCTCCCACAACCCCGCCCTGATGAGCATTAACGACATCGTGATGTGGACGTTCCCCGGGCTACGTCACAACGATGTCACACGAGTGGGCAGTGTGGCTGAGGTACTGGACGCTCAGAATAACTCTACCACTATATCACCTAGGTTAGTGGGCAGTGGGCAGGTAGAGTAGGCGGGTGGGAGGAGTGGGCAGTGTGGGAGGGAGTGGGCAGTGTGACTGAGGTACTGGATGCTCAGAATAACTCTACTACTATATCACCTAGGTTAGTGGGCAGGTGGAGTGGGCGGGTGGGAGGGAGTGGGCAGTGTGGCTGAAGTACTGGACGCTCAGAATAACTCTACCACTATATCACCCAGGTTAGTGGGCAGTGGGCAGGTAGAGTAGGCGGGTGGGAGGAGTGGGCAGTGTGGGAGGGAGTGGGCAGTGTGGCTGAGGTACTGGACGCTCAGAATAACTCTACTACTATATCACCCAGGTTAGTGGGCGGGTGGGTGGGAGTGGGCAGTGTGGCTGAGGTACTGGACGCTCAGAATAACTCTACTACTATATCACCTAGGTTAGTGGGCAGGTGGAGTGGGCGGGTGGGAGGGAGTGGGCAGTGTGACTGAGGTACTGGACGCTCAGAATAACTCTACCACTATATCACCCAGGTTAGTGGGCAGGTAGAGTGGGCAGGTAGAGTAGGCGGGTGGGAGGTAGTGGGCAGTGTCGCTGAGGTACTGTACGCACAGAATAACTCTACCACTATATCACCCAGGTTAGTGGGCAGGTAGAGTGGGCGGGTGGGAGGGAGTGGGCAGTGTCGCTGAGGTACTGGATGCTCAGAATAACTCTACTACTATATCACCCAGGTTAGTGGGCAGGTAGAGTGGGCAATGGGCGGGTGGGAGGGTGGGAGGGAGTGGTCAGTGTGGCTGAGGTACTGGATGCTCAGAATAACTCTACTACTATATAACCCAGGTTAGTGGGCAGGTAGAGTGGGCGGGTGGGAGGGAGTGGGCAATGGGCGGGTAGAGTGGGCGGGTGGGATAGAGTACATATCACTACTTCAATTTTTATTAATTTATAATATATATATATATATATATATTATTAATATTTGTATATAATATTTATAATATAATATTTATAATATAATAATAATAAATATATCTATAAAATATGAATTACAAAAATCATAAATGCTAAATAATATGCTCGAGTGGTAAAATTACCTATATTCATTAATTCACATTAATCATACCGTCACATCGCTATCATTCACAGACTTTGAGGGGGTTACCTCCTCATAGTCTGTGCTATCATTACTCTTCACATAAATCCTAATCTCCCCCCCCTCCCCGCCGATTGGTAGACGTTGCCTGAATAGATTGTTCACCGACAGTGGAACCTATCACTTCGCCAGCAAATCTTTCATCAAACATGGAAAACGACAAGACGTTAGCAATTCTATAGCATCGTAGCTAAAGTAACATACGCATACATATGCACACATATATACATACTCATATATATATATATACATACATGCACACATATTCATACACATATATACACGTATACTTATAATTTATTATTCTATTTATTTATTTTTTATATTTTTATAGACAATGATTCTAACATTATGTGTGTTGTATCTAGACACTGAACCCTGCCCCCATCTCATAGGGTAAAGAGGAGAGACGTCTCAGCAGCATAATAGTGGACGACGTCCAGGATAGCGCCGTCGTCAGGGTAACCGCTAAAGGATTCTACCCCAATACCGCTACAGTTCATAAGGTCAGTCGGGGGGTTATACTCGGAAAACATCTAGTTGTGTATATGATATATTAACCACAATGTCTCTTAAATAAATTAAAACAGGATTATTAAATTTAAACTCCCAATGTCCGAACTACTAAATCTTGTTTTAGATCGAATTATACCTAATACTACCGTATAATCTATATTACTAGGATTTTATATCTCAAATCAACTAACTATTGAAACCATATCAATACAATTAAAGAATAATATCACCATATATATATATATATTATCATAACTGAATTATTTAAATTACGATAATCTACAAATGACTACATTCCTTGTACAAAGCGTGCAGAACAAAACACTATTATGGGATTAGTAATGACTCACTATTTATTAAATGTAATCACACATAAACTAGATAGCATAATAAGAGAGACTGTTTTTGTAACTTTTTTAGTTCCCTTCATAGAAATATTTATATTAAAATATATGTATACACTTAAAAGTAATATATTAATATGAGAATATTTCACTTTTATGACAATGCGCACATTCACAAATACATAATATATATAAGTAACATAGGAATATATATTAAAACATAAATGCAAATATTTCTACATTAAAGTGCATATGACTTTATCAATATTAAATGTATTATTATGAAACTTCCCAAATATGTTTATTATAAAAGTTATGACCTACTGTAAGTGAGATAGGCTACCCTACTGCACAACTAACTGTGATATACTACTAATCTATTGACTTAAACTAAAAATTATGCAAATATGATGTCATGATTTAGAACTCTACTTAAATACTATACTACCCAGGAACAACTTTAATAATAAACTACTGAATATTGTTCACAAAACTTTCTTTCCAACTTTGCAGTCTCCTTACTATGCAATATAACAACTCTATTACTTTGTCCCCTACCTATAAAGTCTAACAAACACTTCGTTATATGCCTGATAAGGATCTATTTTTATTATATTCACCGATAATTGTTTATTATATATATTATTGAAACTGTTTCCTTTTAAAATAAATTCATTTCATTTCACCTAAACTCATCTCTCATATAACTAATACGCCATACGAAGACCGGTATTTAACGGACATTTCCTACACTCTACAACTGATTTCCTCGTCATATTAAGATCACCCCTAAATCGTATTAAATCAAACTAAGTGAGTCTCATTAGCATTATCTATAGTATAATAAGCAATAATTTTATATATTTATTTTTTATTTTTTATTTTAACTTTCTATTTTTTTTATACCCTACACTGTAGAATCTATTTCAACTTAATCTCGTCTAAATAAATACTATATAACATCATTGACATATATGTATTCATGTATATTATGTATTGATTTATTGTATTAATATAAATATATTATTGTGCAAATATAATTAATTATACTGAAATAACTTCGAATTTGAATACCTCGATTTAACAAGAATACTAGATTCTTGTTAATTATGCAATCATATTAATAATTATTAACGAATGATTATAATCATTGGTTATGTTATTTGTATAAAAATCAAATCTATTACTTACATTATTTTGAATTATAGAATTTATTTTTCCCTTATTATAACACCATTAATTTACTTACGCACCGCCACATTACATTTGACCCCTGACCTTTAGGGAGATAGTATCCTGTTCTCTTGGAAGTTGAGCACAGACGCACACAACATAATACATGTTAATCCACCACAAAGCGATGTTAGTATTGTAGGGCTGTATTTATATCATCCATCCCTTCCTCCATGGTGATATCATTTAATTATTTATAATATATGTATATATATATATATATACAAATTTTAAATTTATTTAAAAATTATTTTTTTAATTTTTTGTTTTAAAGTTTTAACATACTTATATTTTACCATTACAATTTAAATACAATCTCCATAGTTAATTTTTGTATTAGTATACTCATATTTTTTTCAACGGATGATCATAAACTTTGCTTCAATATCTATCCGGGTTCTTATACCAAATTCTGAATTATATATTTATATATATATTGCTGTTTGCTAAATCTTGCAGGTAGTAGGACGTGGGTTCAAACCCTTCTGGAAATATCAAATAGTTCTTAAAATAATATTTTAAAAATTATCATTTATTTTTAATTATGTATAACAAAATCATCAGCTCGTGTTGAAACATGAATGCATTCAAATGAGAGGCCTTCGAAGGGATATTAGACCTATTTTGTTATAAGTGAAAACTTCATCTAAGTTCCTATATCTTATATATACAAGTTTAATATATTCTTGATAGTTAAAGTGATTTGCAATGTCTGCACAATCTCATTTTTATATATAAAATAGCATCCTTCTATTTTTATTTTATTATCAAAATCCGCTCTCCATATATTAACTCTATAAGTTTCTGGGATGAAAGGACTCCACCAAAATAAAAATAACGATTACTATAACATATATAATTACATTGTATTGTTTGCTTTCACAACTATTAATAACCCTTTTCGTGTGGTCGTAACTAAAGTCCGCGCCCCACCACCCCTTCCCTATTAATATCGACCACACCGACCACACCCGATTACAGAGTCCTCTCGCCGTCGTACAAGGCAACCAATTGTTCAACAGTGGCCCACCCCTCTTTCCAACCACCCCCTTCCCCATTAACATCCACTACACACCGATTACAGAGTCCCCTCGCCGTCGTGCAGGGCAACCAGTCGTTCAACAGCGGCCGACCAATAGAAGACAACAGTTTCATGTACACGTTTGACTCTATCGGGGTGTACGCGGTGGCGAGTCAAGGCGCCCCAGGCTTTGCGGCTACCTTCACTATACTCGACGATGGTAGTACTGCATACCGCACCCGCCACTGTTTACTCTACCTTATACTTCACTTTACATGCACCACTATATATATATGTCACTTTATGAAGAACCTTATATAATACTATATACCTATATTTATATACCACTTTATATAAGGCTTTATTCATCACTTTATATACCACTTTATATAAGGCTTTATTCATCACTTTATACACCACTATATATAAAGCTTTATTCATCACTTTATACACCATGTTGTTCTATCATATTCTTCAGTTTTTAATTGTGTTCATTATATTTCACTACTATTCATGACATAAATCATCATTTGATTCATAACTTCCCATTGTATGAGGATTCAGTGAATATTGATGTACAAATACCATAACTACACAATACACTCTACACACTACACACCACACTACACACTATACATACATACCACTTTGTATATTACACCTATACCTATCACTCTATACACTACCTTCCATAATGTTATCAATGATTTTTAAGGAAAGATATAACACTTATATAATTAGATATTTTCACAAAACATGAACAGCCCCACCTATATATGTTGATATTTCGGAAAATTATATAAACAAAAATATAAAAAACTATATATTTATAAAATGAAAAACTAGGTTTTCAATTATTATTTATACGATGAAAACTAAGTGTTCATTAATGTGTTAATAATATATTATAAAACAATGAGATGTGTTGGTTTTAAATGATATATGCATAACTGTAATGTATATTTGGCGACTGTGAGCGCTAACGTATATTGCATATAATTTAATATAACAATGAAAAATGTATCAAAAATATAAAAGCGTATCAAACCTAAATCTATTACAGTGATTCGATACTACTGCTAGCAGCGGTAAGAGTTAATGATGTATAGATATGGAGTGTTCTGTCTTTTCTTCCGCTATGTTTCTATTCTCCAACAATATTTACACATATTCTTTTATACACACAATTATTGATTATTTTTCGAATTAAATTTATCTATAATTTATTATAATTTTTCGATAATAAAATTTGAATATACATATAATCTAGATATATATATTTTATATCAGATGTGCTAAACCCTTCACTATCGCACGACTACCCACAGTGCAACACGTCGACATTCCGTACATAATGTCCAAGAAGAAGGCGGGCAACATGGAGTTTGGGGCCGTAGTTCACCTCGGTTGTAGCACCCCCAACGCCCTCATCTACTACACTATAGACGGTATCGCCCCCGAGATGCATAAAGTCAACATTAAGGTATTCAGGGCGCGTAGTTGTTGCGTAATCATTGCCTTTAGGTATCGGTTGACGGCTTTCGTTAATGTTTAATAGAGAAGTGATAACGATAAATATTATTAATATATAGTATACCATTTTGTATGCATTACTTTTATAAATTTGATTAATATTTCATTTTAATCTAATACTTTTAGATCTATTATTTCAATTTAAATTTAATCGATTACAATCATATTTACTAATATTTATATTCAACTTATCATATATTACTAAGTAATTATATACTAAAATGAATACATTATATAATGGATAAGTTTAATAGTTTACTGATATAGTGATACTAATGATATATTCAACATTTATATTGTATCGATTATTAAAATGATGATTAAAATAAAATTATTAAAACGTAGTATACATGTAAAAAAATTATTATATAATACTGGTAATCTCAACAAATAGTTGGTATCACTGATAACTAATCAACTATATTATATATTCACTCTTTTATTTAATATTTTGAATGTATTTACTATTCGTACGATGTATAAACAACTTAATAAAAACTATCATTAAATACATTGCGTGTATTCATTATAAATTGTAACGCACTAATCTGTCTAGAAATCTTTATTTATTATAGTACATCTACTTATTAAACGCATTATTAATCCAAATTCTATATTATTCTCATTCATCTAAACATATTATTATCATCATTCACCTAAATAAATCCGTATGCTCTTGATACATTCGTTTGCCCTTGACAATGTATACGCCCTCATACATTAGTCTCCACATCATTAACATCTCTCCCTATTCACTGTTTGTAGCCCGATATCGAATACCTAGAAGACATACCTGGGCGTACCCAGCCTAAGGTGCGATCTGGGTCTCCCTAGTAACGGGCGTAACCATAGTTACCCGCTTATTATTCATTTTAATTGTGTCTTTCGCGTCTAGGCGTCGTACTTTATCCTAGATTTAACCCCTCGCGTTCCACTCCTTAGTATGCCCTTCCATTCTCTCTCTCTCTCTCTCTCTCTCTCTCTCTCTCTCTCTCTCTCTCTCTAGAAGTGTTTACTTTACCGTGTTGCCGTTACGTGTTTTACCCGAGTCAGCGTGACGTGTATTTGCAGCGTGACGAGTGCACATCAAATAACATCACCGTCACCACTATAACCACTACCACCGCTACTATCACTGCCACCACTATCACCACCGCCGCTACCATTAGTAATCCTATTACTACCTCTAAAATCATTAATCCGCGCTCGTTCTTAAAGCGAACTAATTAATACTTTATCTCAGCCGTTACCAATGCCACTATCTCTGCATACACGCACTCCCCCTCTTTCTCTCGCTCTCTCGCTCTCTCTCTCTTGAGATCAATACTATTATGACCCTAAACAGTGCAACACGCCCATGCAATCACACACCGCGACCCTAGTTGCCAGTGTAGCGCTACTGGTCATGCGTTACGGACGCCTCTTACGCCTAACACGTCGTATTCTCATCAACGAGTGTATCGGTGTGTGCTATCCAACCACTTATACCTCCACCCGTATCCATCGTGTCAGCTTTAACCTTAGCCAATCGGATACCCCCGCATTACACTACTCTGGCGTCTATATTCCGGTGTCCCCTTTCTCTCCGCGTTAACGAGCGTACATTTCCCCCGGCAAACTCCTCGCTTTCCCCCAATTACCCCCAGTTACCTCTAGTTACCCTCAATTTACCCCCATTGTCTACCAGTTTACCCCCAATTACACCCAGTTACCTCTAGTTACCCCCAGTTTATCCCCAGTGTCCCCCAGTTTACCCCCAGTTACCCCAGTTTACCCCAACCGCTAACCCTGTGTGTTCGCGCCGATCGTAGTTATACAACCAAGAGCAGGGAGTCGCGTTACGCAAGTCTGGTCTGTGTTTCATACGCGCCGTCGCTATGGCTGAAGGACATCTGAACAGTCCGATCTTTACCTCCAAGTTAGTACCACCCCTTAGTAATATGTTTATATCGCATCTTAACCCCACGCATCTATAACATTAATAATCATGTATTATAATAAATATTATATATTAAAGAATTAATCAAAAAATTATATATATTATATATTAAATATTTTCAAATTAAAAAAAAAACTAGGTTTTTTTCTATAATGAAACGAATTTAAATAAAGTATTCGATTCTTAAATCTTCTAAATGGTTCCAAAACAAGATGTTGTTTTCCCTTTCTATCGACGACGGTGGCGATGTATTCTTTATATAACCTACGAGACGATACAACTTCACGATACTACCATAGTACCGCGCGGGCTCTTATCCCGAGTGATTTCATTGGTTGATAACTCACGGGCATAGTATTTACAATATTATCGATTAGTATCTTGGTCTAAGAGAATTTATCTAAAACTAAACTTTTTAGAACGCCTATCTCTCTAAATAATCGATATCATGTCGATTTCACCTCATTGACCTCGATGTATTGATTTCCACTTTATCGGGCGTCTTGTATAAATAAAATATCTAGTATATAGTAACACATCGCCGCGTGACCTTGAACGGCAGATATTACACTGTTCAGAATATCCACTTTATCGGGCCTCTCGTATTAGTAAAATATCTAGTATGTAGTAACATTGCATGACCTTGCAGATGTTTCACCTTTCTGAATTGTATGTACGTATATATTTATCATACGTGTATACGAATAACTGAATATATATATATATTTGTATACGTTGTAAATATATAGTTATGGATAATATATATGAGAAACATCGCGTGACCTCGCATTTCAGACGTTTCACTGTTCAGAACGGAGATGAGGTGAAGTCTGATACTGAACCAGAGCCTGCTCCACAGAGTGACCTTCACAAGGTTAGCAACAGCAGTCACTATACGATGTGTGTATAGGGTAATTATACACAGCTATGATATCACACAAGTTTATCAGTGGTCACTATAGTCAGTGTATAGGGTGTGTATTCTATCTCCATATCACCCCTACTATCTCTATATCACCCCTACTACCTCCATATCACCCCTACTACCTCCATATCACCCCTACTATCTCCATATCACCCCTACTACCCCCATATCACCCCTACTACCTCCATATCACCCCTACTATTTCATGCTATAACATGACATATCTTCATTATACCGACATAAGGTTAATAGCAGCAGTACCTCTACTCTCTCTCTACAGTGTTAATACAGAATTATACTATCGCATATCATATCTGATTCTCATATAATCTATTATTTATTTTCTAATATTTACTAATACTAGTCATTATTATCGTATCAATAAAATCTTAATTACCTACATAATATCAAAACATTCTCTATCGCATCGATGATATCTTAACTATGTAGTATGTCGTGTGTTTACCTACCCATAGAATCGTATATATCATGACTTAACTTTCTAATTGCGAGCGTAATTATCGCAAGTTATCATTGTTTATCTCCGCTTGATTATTGACTGTATACTAGCTGCGAGGTCCAGTTGTCTATAGCATCAGACACATACGTAATAGGATGTGGATTTAATCCTTGCTTTAAAGAGACATTAGAGCCATATTGTTATAAGTGAAAACATCAGCTAAGTTCCTGGATGGGATGAAAGCACTCCACTAAATTAACAATAACAATAACAATAACAATATCAATAACAATAACAATAACAATAACAATACAACAACAACAATAACAACAATTACCGTTAACGAAGGCGGCCGCCAAGCTGTGGTGGTCGTGTGTGCCCGAGATTAAGGCCTGCTTCACCTCTCCGGGCACCATGGAGCTCTTCTGGGAACCCCCGACCCCCGAAACCAAGCGCATCATTCGTAGTTATCAGGTTCGAGGAATTGATCCCCCCCCCCGCCCCGACCCATTCTCTTATCATCGTCGATAGTGTATATTACGGTACATGGGTGTATAGATTATAGAGACGATTTAGTATAGAAAACCCCAGAACATATAATTTAGAATAGAATAGAAAATAGATTTAAATATAGAATACAATAGAAAATATATACTAGAATAGAAAATATAAATGGAAACTATCTAAATATGGTATTGCACTTATATAATTTAATGGCCACCCAGGGTCACTAGATATTATGTAACGTACAACCTATCTAATTATAAGAACAACATCTATACAAACTACATCTATACAACTATCTGAACTATCTATAAGTAACGTATTACATATATTCATTGTAATTTCTACTAAGCATTGCACATTAATGCCCCACACTCACCAACACTAGATATTCATGAACATATTCCTGGCATAATGTAGCACTATCTAAATATTGCACACCTTAAAGGGTATTCACTACTATTTACTATTAATGGCTGCCGCATATACAACACTAGATATTCCTGTACCGTATCGCGTAACTTTATCTTAACAATCTCTAGTATTGTATCACAGGCATCATCATTAATGGCCACACGCTCATACAAACTATCTAAGTATAATAGTGTATAATTCATACATTAATGGCCACCCGCTCATACAAACTATCTAAGTATAATAGTGTATAATTCATACATTAATTACTACCCGCTCATACAAATTACCTAAGCATAATAGTGCACCATATATACATAACGACTTCCCCCATGCACTCGCAAACACTAGTAATTTCTGACAGGTAGAACCTATCTAATTACAATAGTACGCAACATTAACGGCCTACCTCTCCGTCTTCACCAGATATTCCTTAACGGCATAACGTACTGCGAGATGTTCCCCCCCGACAACAACAGTCTCAGCGTAGCGGGGCTGGCGGGGGGTCGTCTCTACGAGTGCGTCCTCGAAGTATTTCCCATCGACGCCATGTTCCTGCCGCATCGCTCCAATAAACTGGTTGGTATCCAGCCATCTCGTAACACATGCGATAAACTGGTTGGTATCCAGCCGAGGCTGTGCTTGTATGAGGCTATATACCAGTGGTTCCCAACCTATGGGTCATGATCCAAATTTGGGTCATTAGGTTTTTGGTTTAGGTCAATTTATAAAAATATTTATAATAATATTTATATCCAATATATTATAGTTTATATTATTCGTTTACGACTAAAGTTTATTAATACAAAAATAAAATGTTTCATTAGGTCACTGTATATTTTAAAATTAAAAGTTGTTAAAAAACGGGTCGTGATGAAAACGGTTTGGAACCACTGCTCTATACACTCGTAACACCAGCGATAAACTAGTTGGGATTGAGGTGTGACTATGCTTGCGAACAATTAATATATCTGTAACGTTTGACTGCGAATATTACTAAGAATTTGCGAATAATCTCAAATGTAATAGCCTTTACTCAGTAATATTGAATTAGTGTTGAACATTTTATTTACCATTTATTAATAAATATTCTAAAAAATATCATTAAAAATATAATATAAATAGATATAAAATTATATAATAATAATAATAATAATATTTATTAGAAGAATTGTAATTTTTTTTTCTGTTAAATTATAATGATATTTATATAATGATTTCTTCTAAAGGGCTTCAAACTAATATACATATTTTCTGTGGTTGTTGCCAGTTTATATAAATATATATTAAACTGGTATAAAGCGATAATCATTATTATATATAAATGATTAAATAATTTTGATTTTTAAAATAGATTATTTAATATTGTAAATAAATTAATATATATAATTTTTTTTGAATATTAATATTTACAATACAATGATAAATCACTCTTTTTCTATAAATAGATAAATTTAAACAATTCGAGCAATTTCTTACACACTCTTTATCGAGAAACATCTTTAAAGGTTTTCGCGCGAAATCACTAAGAAATAGTTACATTTCAAACTTTAGCCTACATATAGTCTGTATTTAGTTCACAAGCATTATTATTCTGATTACTAGCACAACATGCTTACCTATAGATCTAACATGTGTTATATAACATCATTATTGAATATTATTCTCCATTTCTCCCTATTCTGTATCTCTTAAAGGGGTTTCACACCAACTCGAACGCAATTATTAACTCTAATATTTAGATGTAGAAACACATTTACTGAGATTTAAATAATATAGTTAAACTTTAACCTCTAATAATTAGAGTTAATAATTGCGTTCGAGTTGGTTTGAAACCTCTTTTACAATCTACCGTAGGCATTTATAGTTTACCATGATAAATTACAAATACGATAAAATTTTTAATTTTCCCATTTATAAATTTCTTTGTAAATATTCTTAGTAAAAATTCCCGAATATATTTGTTACGAGGTACCCAAAGATAACAGAATTATTCTTCAATTATGTTGAAGTATTCGACATGAATGAGATATATATGTGATTAATTATCATAATTTCTATAAATTGTTTATACACTATTGTTAATATATATTATATGTATATGGTGTTAAAATAAAATATTTATAATAATAATAATAATGATAATGATAATAATAATATTAGCAATTCTGATCTGGGTACACTATAAATATATTATTTAAATATATCATTACAACAGGTAATGAAGAGTCCGAAATCGACAAACACTGGCGGACCAATCATATCGCTGGAAATCACGGAGGCTCGCGATTCGCTCGCGATCGTTTGGATGTCGATTTCGAGCCCCGACTCTCCTATCGCCGGCTACAGGGTCTATCTGAATTCTACTATGTGTGGCTCTCAGGTAACTTTATAACAATTATTATATTTATACTTATTTATAGTTATTTATTATATAATATTATTCTATTTTAATTATTCTATATAATATTCTATTTATTTATAATATTATTTTTATTATTATTATCAGAGTTAGGCTTAGCTAGAGAAATTATAGAATGACATACTTATCAAGTTAATCAAGATAACTTATAATACTATCAAGATAATATAATTTCATTACCAATGAAGATTCTATATAAAATAAGATTCTATATAAGATTCTATATAAAATAATATGAATTCCTATTTATTTATGTATGCAAATTTATCAAATATAATAATATATTTTGAAACTTATCGTATTGATTAAATCATAATGTTATTATATATCATTATAATATAAACAATATATTTAGTATAGCAAATATTTAAATATATAAGATACAAATTATGAATATTAAAATCAAAATAAAATAAGAATATAAATAAAGAAGAAATAACTATCAAAAATACATTTCTAACGCACAATTTTTTTATTATTTATATTGTATGGAATCTATTTAGCTGCAAACTAAATATCAGAATAGTAGATCACATAAGTATAGCATATAATTTCTATTTTATAATGAAAGATTACGATTGAAGATATTGAATATATTAACGTACGAATGCGAGTAACTTTTAAATATATTTAATATCTATTTTAATATCATGAAATATAACTCAACATTTACGAATTTTATTAAAGTCATATTTAAAAGTTTTTTTTATTTTATATCAAAATATATGCAATAACAAACATATTTATATTAAATTACTTCATAAGACAAAAATGTATTATTAAAGTTTGGGTCAATTATAGTCAGTATCTTAAGTCAAATATATTAAATAAATAATAATGCAGCCTAATAATTAATATATAATATAGGTTAGATAATATAATTATTAATTAAAACATATTATATTTATTATAATTATTATATTTATTTTATTTATTATATTTATGATCATTATTATTTTTTTATAACTATGATGATAATGATATTTTATTAGCCATTTTATAATAGCGTTTTCTATTCTAGAATGTAGTAGATATGTTGTGGTACTAATTCATATAATAAAGAATAAGTGTGTGAATAAATGATATTTAGAATACTAAAAAGTGAGAATAAATAAATATGATAAAATACAATAAAATAAAAACAGAAAAGGATTTTATATATATATAAATATATATATATATATATATATATATATACTACATAGCCACCAGATACCAACAGAATAACGTGTAATGTTAAACTGTTATTACCAGGTAGTACCGGATGAAGGAAACGACCGCTGTAAGGTCGTCATCGAAGGTTGCCAGATCAACTTTCTGTACAGAGTTCAAGTAACCGCCATGCCTCAAGGTCATTGCCACGCAACACCACTATTCTTACTATCGCACTATGTTAATATTATATTTCAAATTGCGAAACCCTTTACGAGTAACAGCATAACCATTTATGAAAATTCTTCTAATAAATATTATTATTATTATATTAATTTCATATGGTTTTCTCACAAATATGTTATACCTTAATACCATATATCATTTACTATATATACCATATACACCATATGCTATATACCCATACACACAAATATATGATACTCTATACACAGGAAATAGCACACCGAAGATGTCAAATGAACTAGAAGTGTCGCTGCCCTTGGAGTCCGATCACATTAATCTTCCTCCTAAGGAGATTCGTATCAACGATGTCGACCTCTATAAGGAATATTTAGAGGTCAGAGAAGGCTCCGGTTTTCAGCCCGAAATGAGTAGAGGTTCATTTTCATGATTTACTTTATTATCATTACTTATTTCAAATAATAATTATCAATTTATATATATATAAAATAAATATATAAATACATTTTTAAATTGTAATTTCTTCTAATAATACAATTATTTATTTTTCATATAACATATAATTTTTAATTATATATTTAATAATTATATTAATACTATGAATACACATGGTTATATAATATGGTTAACATAATCTTATAGCTCCGATAAAATCTATTGAAATGAGTCAACCACGCTTTCCTATTCCAGTGGCAGAAAATGCACAAATAGGTTATACAATAAAAAATATATAGTCGTAGATAATATTAATTAAAGATTTTATATATCTATAATTAATCTATACAATTGTAATTGTATTTAAAATAATTCAATATTATCTCAAATTTGATTAAAATTTATTTTCAAAAATGTATTCTCAATAGAGATCTATATATAAATAATAATAATAATTGATCTAATGAATTTATTCATTACATTGAATTCATTTATTTTGATGTTAAAATTAACATTTCTTATTACTCCTTTGATATTGAGAGTATGTTAAGATGTTGTGCATATGATAATACAATATTTATATGTTATTACATGTATTATAATAACCAATATAGTTTATATAATTGAACCATTTCTCATTTCGTATGTTTAAATAATATATACATTTTTTTATACATTGAAAATTATTCATTTACTAAACTACTAGAGATTAAACTTTGTAATAATGCACAGAAGTTCATTTACCATATGATGATCATAAATAATCATAAATAATTCAATATTCATATAAATATATATATATATATATATATATATATATATATATATATATAAATGAAATTACAGTGATGGCTCTACGAAAGACAGGTAAATACGTTGTTTCCGATTTTCCGATTATCACTAAAGTTTAAAATGGATTTATCAACCTCTAACGTTTCGCGTAATCCTAATATTTACCCTAACCCAACCCTTTCATCGGTAATCGGGTATCTTTATCGGTGCCGTCCGCTTCATTGATTTATATTCGAATCAATAACGAATCATTTACGCTTTCCTCCCTAACCGCTTAACCTGTGCTTACTTTACCCTTACTTTAAACTCTAACCTTTACTAACCCTTACTAACCACCCCCTGACACCCCCTCTCCACCCCGCTACAGAAGCGAATGCTTACCACGCCCCGGTCACTCACCACCCGGTCGAGCTTACCGCCATCGATAATAGAAGCAGAATTACCGCTCACGTAGATGAAGGTCAGTTGGCGCGTATAATGGCGGTAGCGGCCGGCGCTCGTCACTTTCGCCGGCGGCACCGGTCAAACAGCGGCGGTCAACAACAGACGCGGCCGGAATCTAGCGCCGCCGATCCGACCGTGACGGTACCGCCCGACGAAATGGAAGCGCTAGCCCCTATTAGAGAAACCAGCGACTCGTCCTCTTCCGATAGCGACGAAATCGACGACTCCTCTTACGAATCCGACGGCGCTAAACTCGCCCGCGCCGCGCTCCGAGACCTCGCCCCTTCCGGCACCTCCGCCTCCTCCTCCGCTTCCACTACCGACGACTCCAGTTCATCGCTGGGTCTCGGCACCCCTCGTCCGGCCGACCGGCGAACTTCCGACCCCAAAACCCGCTTCTCGGCGCCCACCCTCGTACCGTCCATGTCTGAAGCAGACTTCCTTCGTCACAAGGCTCGTAACTCTGTCGGATCTCGATGGCATAAGGCGGCCGACGTAGCACTCTTCGCCGCTAGACTACGCGGCACGAAAGTAGAGCCACCGTTCCATAGGTCCACTATGGGTCCGGCCCCGACGGGAGGTCCGCCCCCGATTAAGCCCCGTACGCCACCCAAACTCCGGCCGTCGATCAACCGCTACCAGCTGGAAGTCGTGGAGGTTGTAGCGCCGCCGCCCGAACCCGTATCGGTAATCGACGGCACCAAGGGTAATTAGCATTCTCTCGATGCATCGCTGTATGCCTATTATTGTTGCACGAACGCATGCATCAAGTCTGCATCACGACGCGGCAACGACTTACCTACTTCACCACCACCACCACATGATGCAACGGGAGGAAGTATACCAGCGTAGGAATCATGTGGGAAGAACGCACACTCGATAAGCATGCATGCGAAGTAGATCACGCGGAATTGAGGGTATTGCACGCATCGTGCGGTGCTCATATGATTTCTACTTAGTTCACGTTATAGACGAACCATTGGCTATATAAACACACACACATATTCTCACATACGCATACACGATTACCCACATTCACGCATACGCACACGCATACACACACGCATACAAACATACCCGTACACTGCAATACCACACCGACGTATGATATCGACCCCAAACTGACCCCACACTGACTTACCCCCCCTCTAAGGTCCTTGGCAGAACAAGATGAAACACGCGGCGCAGTCGTGCATCGGCGTGATGCGTATGAGCCAGCCGCAGCACCACCAGCAGCAGAAGAGGTCCAAGAAGAGGAGGAGCGGGGCCGGACACCCCCCCAGTGAGGCATCGGACCCGTCTCCCCTCGGCCCCGAAGAACCCTCTGAGGTGGCTGTCATCGAACTGCAAGACGAAGAGGAGACGATTCATCTGGAAGATCGCGGTACCGTAGCATGGCATCCGTTGTCGTTACATCTTTCTATTGTTCCGGAAGCAATCGTAATAGTATTAGTGATCAGCATCTTGAAAGCATGCCTATTATGAAAATCGTTATATCACGGCAATAAACGTCTCGTCGGCATTTTGTTCCATCGCACGGCATCCGTTCTACTACCCGTTCATATTGTCCTATCGTATGGCATCCGTTCTATTACTGTTCATATTGTTCAAGAAGAACCATTGTTATCGTGATCATCTCAGCGCGTCTGAACATCACTGTCTGATGACTCACCCTTCTGTCCCATCACTGTACGATGATGATGACTCACCCTTCTGTGCCATCACCCTCTCAATCTCTTGCTATCGCGTCGGCATCCGTTAAGTCTCGTTGCCACATCTCAGCATGCTGTCTCGTAGGTTCCACTAAGGTCTCGGCTCGGCGTAATATTCACTTTTAGATGTCATACTCGGATCAGCTCTTTCGGCGGCATCACTGAATCGTATATAGCATGCGTGTCGTCTACTTATTATAATCTATGTACTAACTTAATGCGTTTAACATCATAACACTATGAATTAGGTACGGTAAAGGTAATGTATTGATATATATATACACGTACACATGCACATAAATATGCATTCATACATATGATTACGCCGATACATATGCATCTACACACGCGCACACGCGCACGCACAAACACACACACACACACACACCTCACTACTACTGATACTTCCTCCACCACAATACACATACACGCATGAACTAACAAATGGTCGCTTATACATGTACTAATACTATTACTAGTACTATTACTAGTACTATTACTAGTACTATTACTAGTACTATTACTAGTACAGTTATATTGACATGTACGCACATGCGCACACATCAACCTTACACCAACAAACATACCTACACACACCTACACATACATACACATGCATAACATACACACACATACACCTACACACACACCTACACACACACCTACACATACCTACACACATACACACACACACACACCTATACACCTACACACACACACCTACAGAATACATCGACTGTCCACGTCATCATGTCTCCCTTCGTAACATGAACAGTTGCGCGAAGCCCGTCGACCAAATAATGTACAGCCCTCCCCCCGCTAGAGAACCGTACACTGTCCCTAGTGTTACTGCGGTAGTCGCTACCAAAGAATTTGTGGTTAGTTCTCCACCACCACCCACTCACCCCCTACAGTAAGTTCTCCACCACTCACCCCCTACAGTAAGTTCCCCACCACCACCCACTCACCCACTACAGTAAGTTCCCCACCACCACCCACTCGCCCACTATAGTAAGTTCCCCACCACCACCCACTCACCCCCTACAGTAAGTTCTCCACCACTCACCCCCTACAGTAAGTTCCCCACCACCACCCACTCACCCACTACAGTAAGTTCCCCACCACCACCCACTCGCCCACTATAGTAAGTTCCCCACCACCACTCACTCACCCCCTACAGAAAGTTCTCCACCACCACCCCCTACAGTAAGTTCTCCACCACTCACCCCCTAAAGTAAGTTCTCCACCACCACCCACTACAGTAAGTTCTCCTCCACCACCCACTACAGTAAGTTCCCCACCACCACCCACTCACCCCCTACAATTAGTTCTCCACCACTCACACCCTACAGTAAGTTCTCCACCACCACCCCTACAGTAAGTTCTCCACCACTCACCCCCTAAAGTAAGTTCTCCACCACCACCCACTACAGTAAGTTCTCCACCACCACCCACTACAGTAAGTTCCCCACCACCACCCACTCACCCCCTACAGTAAGTTCTCCACCACCACCCCCTCACCCACTACAGTAAGTTCCCCACCACCACCCCCTCACCCACTACAGTAAGTTCCCCACCACCACCCACTCGCCCACTACAGTAAGTGTTCCACCCACTCACCCCCTACAGTAAGTTCTCCACCACCACCCCCTAACCCACTACAGTAAGTTCCCCACCACCACCCCCTCACCCACTACAGTAAGTTCCCCACCACCACCCACTCACCCCCTACAGTAAGTTCTCCACCACTCACCCCCTACAGTAAGTTCTCCACCACTCACCCCCTACAGTAAGTTCCCCACCACCGCCCACTCACCCCCTACAGTAAGTTCTCCACCACTCACCCCCTACAGTAAGTTCTCCACCACCACCCACTACAGTAAGTTCCCCACCACCACCCACTCGCCCACTACAGTAAGTTCTCCACCACTCACCCCTACAGTAAGTTTTCCACCACTCGCCCACTCGCCCCCTACAGTAAGTTCCCCACCACCACCCACTCACCCCCTTACAGTAAGTTGTGCACGTCTTGTATATTTGTCATCGAATTATGATTAATATTGCGTTATTCATTTCATCCTATACCGTAATCTTAATCGTAATATTATCGATTAATATCGTAATATTTTATTTAACAATTTTACACAACAATTCTTTCCGGTAAAGTTAGCGTATGCATAATCATATGTGTATACGTATATATATATATATATATATATATATATATATATATATATGTGTATATGTATATGTATACGCATATTTGTATAAATATTCACATATATGCTAGAAATATATATTGAGACTTATATTGTGGGTTTGGATGGGGTTCGAACCACTAACCTACGGCTTACGTGTCCGACGCCTTAACCGCTTAGCTAACCGAGTGGTTAATATCTAAGTGCGCGTGTAGGCCACCGATATCAGCGTCGATACCTTTCATACCTATCCAGGCTCCGTAACTTATCACAGCATATTAACAATACTTCATCGTGATAACTTCCAGCACTATCTTCTCGCACCCACTTGTTCAGTCCACTAGACCTGTCCACTAGTCATGCCAACCAGACCTGTCCACTAGTAATGCTAACTAGAGTATTCAGTATGATTACCTACTGCTACATCAACTATAAGCCACACCCCCTCCTATAAGCCACACCCCCATTACTTAGCGTAAGCCACCCCCCCATTACTTAACGTAAGCCACCCCCCATTACTTAGCGTAAGCCACACCTCCTCCTATAAGCCACACCCCCATTACTTTGTGTAAGCCACTCCCCCTCCTGTAGAAACCTCCCAATAGCGGGAACATGACATACCCTATATCATATCGACCACACCCATACCTCCATTACCTTGCATAAACCACACTCCTCCCCCCCCCCCCCCCCCCCGTCGCAGGAAGACGATCTACCCCCCCCTATCGTATCGGCCGAATCTAACGAAGCCAGTATCGCTGTTGTAAGATGGCGCTTCTCTCGCGATGTTCCGGAAGCTTGCGGAGCTCGCCTCATCGTCTGTTCCGTTAATGTGGTAGGCGAGAAGTTCTCCGTAGGGGAGGTGACCAGTGATATCAGGTTACCATAGCAACTGTAGCAGTAGTAGTAGTAGTAGTGATAATGTGGTAGGTGAGAAGTTCTCCGTAGGGAGGTGACCAGTGATATCAGGTTACCATAGCAACTGTAGCAGTAGTAGTAGTAGTAGTGTTAATGTGGTAGGTGAGAAGTTCTCCGTAGGGGGGTGACCAGTGATATCAGGTTACCGTAGCAACTGTAGCAGTAGTAGTAGTAGTGTTAATGTGGTAGGTGAGAAGTTCTCTGTAGGGGAGGTGACCAGTGATATCAGGTTACCATAGCAACTGTAGTAGTAGTAGTAGTAGTGTTAATGTGGTAGGTGAGAAGTTCTCCGTAGGGGGGTGACCAGTGATATCAGGTTACCATAGCAACAGTAGCAGTAGTAGTAGTAGTAGTGTTAATGTGGTAGGTGAGAAGTTCTCCGTAGGGGGGGTGACCAGTGATATCAGGTTACCATAGCAACTGTAGTAGCAGCAGTAGTAGTAGTGTTAATGTGTTAGGTGAGAAGTTCTCCGTAGGGGAGGTGACCAGTGATATCAGGTTACCATAGCAACTGTAGTAGTAGTAGTAGTAGTAGTGTTAATGTGGTAGGTGAGAAGTTCTCCGTAGGGGGGTGACCAGTGATATCAGGTTACCATAGCAACTGTAGCAGTAGTAGTAGTGTTAATGTGGTAGGTGAGAAGTTCTCCGTAGGGGAGGTGACCAGTGATATCAGGTTACCATAGCAGTAGCAGTAGTAGTAGTAGTAGTGTTAATGTGGTAGGTGAGAAGTTCTCCGTAGGGGAGGTGACCAGTGATATCAGGTTACCATAGCAACTGTAGCAGTAGTAGTGTTAATGTGGTAGGTGAGAAGTTCTCCGTAGGGGGGGTGACCAGTGATATCAGGTTACCATAGCAACTGTAGTAGCAGCAGTAGTAGTAGTGTTAATGTGGTAGGTGAGAAGTTCTCCGTAGGGGAGGTGACCAGTGATATCAGGTTACCATAGCAACTGTAGTAGTAGTAGTAGTAGTAGTGTTAATGTGGTAGGTGAGAAGTTCTCCGTAGGGGGGTGACCAGTGATATCAGGTTACCATAGCAACTGTAGCAGTAGTAGTAGTGTTAATGTGGTAGGTGAGAAGTTCTCCGTAGGGGAGGTGACCAGTGATATCAGGTTACCATAGCAACTGTAGCAGTAGTAGTAGTAGTAGTGTTAATGTGGTAGGTGAGAAGTTCTCCGTAGGGGAGGTGACCAGTGATATCAGGTTACCATAGCAACTGTAGCAGTAGTAGTAGTAGTGTTAATGTGGTAGGTGAGAAGTTCTCCGTAGGGGAGGTGACCAGTGATATCAGGTTACCATAGCAACTGTAGTAGCAGTAGTAGTAGTAGTGTTAATGTGGTAGGTGAGAAGTTCTCCGTAGGGGAGGTGACCAGTGATATCAGGTTACCATAGCAACTGTAGTAGTATTAGTAGTAGTGTTAATGTGGTAGGTGAGAAGTTCTCCGTAGGGGAGGTGACCAGTGATATCAGGTTACCATAGCAACTGTAGCAGTAGTATTAGTAGTAGTGTTAATGTGGTAGGTGAGAAGTTCTCCGTAGGGGAGGTGACCAGTGATATCAGGTTACCATAGCAACTGTAGCAGTAGTAGTAGTAGTGTTAATGTGGTAGGTGAGAAGTTCTCCGTAGGGGAGGTGACCAGTGATATCAGGTTACCATAGCAACTGTAGCAGTAGTAGTAGTAGTGTTAATGTGGTAGGTGAGAAGTTCTCCGTAGGGGAGGTGACCAGTGATATCAGGTTTCCATAGCAACTGTAGCAGTAGTAGTAGTAGTAGTGTTAATGTGGTAGGTGAGAAGTTCTCCGTAGGGGAGGTGACCAGTGATATCAGGTTACCATAGCAACTGTAGCAGTAGTAGTAGTAGTAGTGTTAATGTGGTAGGTGAGAAGTTCTCCGTAGGGGAGGTGACCAGTGATATCAGGTTACCATAGCAACTGTAGCAGTAGTAGTAGTAGTAGTGTTAATGTGGTAGGTGAGAAGTTCTCCGTAGGGAGGTGACCAGTGATATCAGGTTACCGTAGCAACTGTAGCAGTAGTAGTAGTAGTGTTAATGTGGTAGGTGAGAAGTTCTCCGTAGGGAGGTGACCAGTGATATCAGGTTACCATAGCAACTGTAGCAGTAGTAGTAGTAGTAGTGTTAATGTGGTAGGTGAGAAGTTCTCCGTAGGGAGGTGACCAGTGATATCAGGTTACCATAGCAACTGTAGCAGTAGTAGTAGTAGTAGTGTTAATGTGGTAGGTGAGAAGTTCTCCGTAGGGGAGGTGACCAGTGATATCAGGTTACCATAGCAACTGTAGCAGTAGTAGTAGTAGTGTTAATGTGGTAGGTGAGAAGTTCTCCGTAGGGAGGTGACCAGTGATATCAGGTTACCATAGCAACTGTAGCAGTAGTAGTAGTAGTAGTGTTAATGTGGTAGGTGAGAAGTTCTCCGTAGGGGGGTGACCAGTGATATCAGGTTACTGTTGCAACTGTAGCAGTAGTATTAGTAGTAGTGTTAATGTGGTAGGTGAGAAGTTCTCCGTAGGGGAGGTGACCAGTGATATCAGGTTACCATAGCAACTGTAGCAGTAGTAGTAGTAGTAGTGTTAATGTGGTAGGTGAGAAGTTCTCCGTAGGGGAGGTGACCAGTGATATCAGGTTACCATAGCAACTGTAGCAGTAGTAGTAGTAGTAGTGTTAATGTGGTAGGTGAGAAGTTCTCCGTAGGGAGGTGACCAGTGATATCAGGTTACCGTAGCAACTGTAGCAGTAGTAGTAGTAGTGTTAATGTGGTAGGTGAGAAGTTCTCCATAGGGAGGTGACCAGTGATATCAGGTTACCATAGCAACTGTAGCAGTAGTAGTAGTAGTAGTGTTAATGTGGTAGGTGAGAAGTTCTCCGTAGGGGGGTGACCAGTGATATCAGGTTACTGTTGCAACTGTAGCAGTAGTATTAGTAGTAGTGTTAATGTGGTAGGTGAGAAGTTCTCCGTAGGGGAGGTGACCAGTGATATCAGGTTACCATAGCAACTGTAGCAGTAGTAGTGTTAATGTGGTAGGTGAGAAGTTCTCCGTAGGGGGGGTGACCAGTGATATCAGGTTACCATAGCAACTGTAGCAGTAGTAGTAGTGTTAATGTGGTAGGTGAGAAGTTCTCCGTAGGGGAGGTGACCAGTGATATCAGGTTACCATAGCAACTGTAGTAGTAGTAGTAGTAGTAGTGTTAATGTGGTAGGTGAGAAGTTCTCCGTAGGGGAGGTGACCAGTGATATCAGGTTACCATAGCAACTGTAGCAGTAGTAGTAGTAGTGTTAATGTGGTAGGTGAGAAGTTCTCCGTAGGGGGGTGACCAGTGATATCAGGTTACCATAGCAACAGTAGCAGTAGTAGTAGTGTTAATGTGGTAGGTGAGAAGTTCTCCGTAGGGGGGTGACCAGTGATATCAGGTTACTGTAGCAACTGTAGCAGTAGTATTAGTAGTAGTGTTAATGTGGTAGGTGAGAAGTTCTCCGTAGGGGAGGTGACCAGTGATATCAGGTTACCATAGCAACTGTAGCAGTAGTAGTAGTAGTGTTAATGTGGTAGGTGAGAAGTTCTCCGTAGGGGGGGTGACCAGTGATATCAGGTTACTGTAGCAACTGTAGCAGTAGTAGTAGTAGTGTTAATGTGGTAGGTGAGAAGTTCTCCGTAGGGGGGTGACCAGTGATATCAGGTTACCATAGCAACTGTAGCAGTAGTAGTAGTAGTAGTAGTGTTAATGTGGTAGGTGAGAAGTTCTCCATAGGGAGGTGACCAGTGATATCAGGTTACCATAGCAACTGTAGCAGTAGTAGTAGTAGTAGTGTTAATGTGGTAGGTGAGAAGTTCTCCGTAGGGGGGTGACCAGTGATATCAGGTTACTGTAGCAACTGTAGCAGTAGTAGTAGTAGTAGTGTTAATGTGGTAGACGAGAAGTTCTCCGTAGGGGAGGTGACCAGTGATATCAGGTTACCATAGCAACTGTAGCAGTAGCAGTAGTAGTAGTGTTAATGTGGTAGGTGAGAAGTTCTCCGTAGGGGAGGTGACCAGTGATATCAGGTTACCGTAGCAACTGTAGCAGTAGTAGTAGTGTTAATGTGGTAGGTGAGAAGTTCTCCGTAGGGGAGGTGACCAGTGATATCAGGTTACTGTAGCAACTGTAGCAGTAGCAGTAGTAGTAGTGTTAATGTGGTAGGTGAGAAGTTCTCCGTAGGGAGGTGACCAGTGATATCAGGTTACCATAGCAACTGTAGCAGTAGTAGTAGTAGTAGTGTTAATGTGGTAGGTGAGAAGTTCTCCGTAGGGGAGGTGACCAGTGATATCAGGTTACCATAGCAACTGTAGTAGTAGTAGTAGTAGTGTTAATGTGGTAGGTGAGAAGTTCTCCGTAGGGGGGTGACCAGTGATATCAGGTTACTGTTGCAACTGTAGCAGTAGTATTAGTAGTAGTGTTAATGTGGTAGGTGAGAAGTTCTCCGTAGGGGAGGTGACCAGTGATATCAGGTTACCATAGCAACTGTAGCAGTAGTAGTAGTAGTAGTGTTAATGTGGTAGGTGAGAAGTTCTCCGTAGGGAGGTGACCAGTGATATCAGGTTACCATAGCAACTGTAGCAGTAGTAGTAGTAGTAGTGTTAATGTGGTAGGCGAGAAGTTCTCCGTAGGGGAGGTGACCAGTGATATCAGGTTACCATAGCAACTGTAGCAGTAGTAGTAGTAGTAGTGATATCAGGTTACCATAGCAACTGTAGCAGTAGTAGTAGTAGTAGTGTTAATGTGGTAGGTGAGAAGTTCTCCGTAGGGGAGGTGACCAGTGATATCAGGTTACCATAGCAACTGTAGCAGTAGTAGTAGTAGTAGTGTTAATGTGGTAGGTGAGAAGTTCTCCGTAGGGGAGGTGACCAGTGATATCAGGTTACCATAGCAGTAGCAGTAGTAGTAGTAGTAGTGTTAATGTGGTAGGTGAGAAGTTCTCCGTAGGGGAGGTGACCAGTGATATCAGGTTACCATAGCAACTTTAGCAGTAGTAGTGTTAATGTGGTAGGTGAGAAGTTCTCCGTAGGGAGGTGACCAGTGATATCAGGTTACCATAGCAACTGTAGCAGTAGTAGTAGTGTTAATGTGGTAGGTGAGAAGTTCTCCGTAGGGAGGTGACCAGTGATATCAGGTTTCCATAGCAACTGTAGCAGTAGTAGTAGTGTTAATGTGGTAGGTGAGAAGTTCTCCGTAGGGGAGGTGACCAGTGATATCAGGTTACCATAGCAACTGTAGCAGTAGTAGTAGTAGTGTTAATGTGGTAGGTGAGAAGTTCTCCGTAGGGAGGTGACCAGTGATATCAGGTTTCCATAGCAACTGTAGTAGTAGTAGTAGTAGTGTTAATGTGGTAGGTGAGAAGTTCTCCGTAGGGAGGTGACCAGTGATATCAGGTTACCATAGCAACTGTAGCAGTAGTAGTAGTAGTGTTAATGTGGTAGGTGAGAAGTTCTCCGTAGGGGAGGTGACCAGTGATATCAGGTTACCATAGCAACTGTAGTAGTAGTAGTGTTAATGTGGTAGGTGAGAAGTTCTCCGTAGGGGAGGTGACCAGTGATATCAGGTTACCATAGCAACTGTAGTAGCAGTAGTAGTAGTGTTAATGTGGTAGGTGAGAAGTTCTCCGTAGGGAGGTGACCAGTGATATCAGGTTACCATAGCAACTGTAGTAGTAGTAGTAGTAGTGTTAATGTGGTAGGTGAGAAGTTCTCCGTAGGGAGGTGACCAGTGATATCAGGTTACCATAGAAACTGTAGCAGTAGTAGTAGTAGTAGTGTTAATGTGGTAGGTGAGAAGTTCTCCGTAGGGAGGTGACCAGTGATATCAGGTTACCATAGCAGTAGCAGTAGTAGTAGTAGTAGTGTTAATGTGGTAGGTGAGAAGTTCTCCGTAGGAGAGGTGACCAGTGATATCAGGTTACCATAGCAACTGTAGCAGTAGTAGTAGTAGTAGTGTTAATGTGGTAGGTGAGAAGTTCTCCGTAGGGAGGTGACCAGTGATATCAGGTTACCATAGCAACTGTAGCAGTAGTAGTAGTAGTGTTAATGTGGTAGGTGAGAAGTTCTCCGTAGGGGAGGTGACCAGTGATATCAGGTTACCATAGCAACTGTAGTAGCAGTAGTAGTAGTGTTAATGTGGTAGGTGAGAAGTTCTCCGTAGGGGAGGTGACCAGTGATATCAGGTTACCATAGCAACTGTAGCAGTAGTAGTAGTAGTAGTGTTAATGTGGTAGGTGAGAAGTTCTCCGTAGGGAGGTGACCAGTGATATCAGGTTACCATAGCAGTAGTAGTAGTAGTAGTGTTAATGTGGTAGGTGAGAAGTTCTCCGTAGGGGAGGTGACCAGTGATATCAGGTTACCATAGCAACTGTAGCAGTAGTAGTAGTAGTAGTGTTAATGTGGTAGGTGAGAAGTTCTCCGTAGGGGAGGTGACCAGTGATATCAGGTTACCATAGCAACTGTAGCAGTAGTAGTAGTAGTGTTAATGTGGTAGGTGAGAAGTTCTCCGTAGGGAGGTGACCAGTGATATCAGGTTACCATAGCAACTGTAGCAGTAGCAGTAGTAGTAGTGTTAATGTGGTAGGTGAGAAGTTCTCCGTAGGGGAGGTGACCAGTGATATCAGGTTACCATAGCAACTGTAGTAGCAGTAGTAGTAGTAGTGATATCAGGTTACCATAGCAACTGTAGTAGTATTATTTGTAGTGTTAATGTGGTAGGTGAGAAGTTCTCCGTAGGGGGGGTGACCAGTGATATCAGGTTACCATAGCAACTGTAGCAGTAGTAGTAGTAGTGTTAATGTGGTAGGTGAGAAGTTCTCCGTAGGGGAGGTGACCAGTGATATCAGGTTACCATAGCAACTGTAGCAGTAGTAGTAGTAGTAATGTTAATGTGGTAGGTGAGAAGTTCTCCGTAGGGGAGGTGACCAGTGATATCAGGTTACCATAGCAACTGTAGCAGTAGTAGTAGTGTTAATGTGGTAGGTGAGAAGTTCTCCGTAGGGGGGTGACCAGTGATATCAGGTTACCATAGCAACTGTAGCAGTAGTAGTAGTAGTGTTAATGTGGTAGGTGAGAAGTTCTCCGTAGGGGAGGTGACCAGTGATATCAGGTTACCATAGCAACTGTAGCAGTAGTAGTAGTAGTAGTGTTAATGTGGTAGGTGAGAAGTTCTCCGTAGGGGGGTGACCAGTGATATCAGGTTACCATAGCAACTGTAGCAGTAGTAGTAGTGTTAATGTGGTAGGTGAGAAGTTCTCCGTAGGGGGGGTGACCAGTGATATCAGGTTACCATAGCAACTGTAGCAGTAGTAGTAGTAGTAGTGATAATGTGGTAGGTGAGAAGTTCTCCGTAGGGGAGGTGACCAGTGATATCAGGTTACCATAGCAACTGTAGTTACAACAAGCAGCAATGCTTCTACAATTACCCCGGTACTTATACCTAAATCTCATAATAATAATAATAATAGCAAATATATATTTATATATATATATATATATATATATATATATATATTGTAATAATATTAGTATACAATAATAAATAGCAAACTACATATTTGTTTAAATATGAGAGGCGTAACACCACCATTAATACTACACAATTTAGTCACATTATATAATGCCACTTCTCACACATTCTCACTAATTCTCGTACTGTGTCGTGTAGTTTTGAGTGTCTGATTGAGGACATGTCGAGGACCATCACAGGCGTGCAGCACGTCTGGAACGTTACTTCGGGGCACGAGTGTAAAATCAGGGGCCTGGTGCCTGGACAGAAATACACGTTCGTATTCAACAGCTTCAACATCGGCATTAGCATCAACATCAGCATTAGCATTAGCATCAGCATTAACATTAACATTAACATTTGCATTAATATTTACATCAGAATTCGCATTAACATTAAGGCCACTATCTATGGGATGACCATTGCTTCATTAGAATAGTTTGCATTCATAAAACTGATAAATATTTTTAAAATTAAAATTTATTGGAATAAAATCTATAATCTATGTATAATAATTAAATGTTATTACCTAGCCAGTATTTATTGATTAATTATTTAATTAATTAATTAATTATTTAAAGTAATTTATAATTTATCCTGCTACGTTATTTACTATATTTAGTTTAGTCGTTAACTTGTAAACACAATTCTAACTAAGTGTGGTATCAGAGTTATTAGTTTGCTATTATGTTTACCTTCATGCTGATAATCTCATTGATGTATATACCAATATACAGGATAATATAACCACTATTACTAACTACCACCTCTACTACAGTATATACATAATATAACTACTATCACTACCCCTCCACTACCCCCACTACCCCATTACCCCCATTACCCCCATTACCCTCCCAGTATACACGTGGTAGCGACGTACAGTATAACTGGACCCCAGTGCTATGAACTACAGACCAAGAGTAACGTTGTCAGCATCACTACTATAGGACCTCCCGATAGTCCTGTATTGAGGGTGGCCAGTGTGGATCTTTGTCAGGTTAGCGCTTAGGGTACGGGGTAAGGGTAACTGTGAGGGGTTTATAGCGGGTCCATTAATATAATATATAATACTCTATCTTATTTATAATAAGAGTTGGTGATATTTGTCTGTAATTTATATTTAGTTTATGTTATCACTAGTGGTAATACGATTTAAATCTCATTAATTAATATCTGATAGTTTTATATGAATACCGTCAAATATATATTGTGATATAAAAAACATGATTCGAAGGAAATATAATAATAAATGGATATTTATTTTTTAATTATTATCGACCATTACATAATCGGTGTATGGGTAACCTGCCCCCATACTCCCCCCCCACTCATTGGTGTGTGACACCAGCCCCTCCTCACTCTCTCACCCCTCACTCTTAGGAGTGCCACACCAGCCCCCCCTCACTCTCTCACTCCCCACTCTTAGGTGTACCACACCAGCCCCCCCCACTTCTAGGAGTGCTACACCAGCCCCCTCTCACTCTCTCACTCCCCACTCTTAGGTATGCCACACCAGCCCCCTCTCACTCTCTCACTCCCCACTCTTAGGTGTGCCACACCAGCCCCCCTCACTCTTAGGAGTGCTACATCAGCCCCCCCTCACTCTCTCACCCCCCCACCCACTCCTAGGTGTGCGTATCATGGGAGCTGGGAATCATTCACTCTGCCTTGACGCTGCGCGGCTTCAGACTCATCGTGGATGGAGAACCCATGGGTCACGTCCTTGAGGCTGAAACGCGCAGGACCACCATCGATAAACTTATCTCTGGTTACTCTTTAGTAATGCTTCTCAATAGAAATAGTCATCAGCTATATCCATCAGCAATATTCCTCAGCTATAATCCTAAGCCTATATCCATCAGCTATATTCCTCAGCTATATTCATCGGAAATATTCCTCAGCTATATTCATCAGCTATATTCATTAGCTATATTTACACACGTGATATTTATTTAATCATAATTAGTGTACCATAATTTATTAGTAAATAATATTGAGTTTAGTATTATTTATTAAATAAATTTAATATAAAAGTTGTATTTTATGTACAATTATATTCCTCTTTGGTATAACTATAAATTGCTAATCATTATTATTATTGTAACTGTTAATACAACAATTGTATATGACGTTTATTATTATTATGAATTGTCTACTTTAGTGTAATATCTAATCGATTATATTCTATTCTACCCTATGTAGGTAAGAGTATCAACGTGGCCATAATCGCGTTGACCACCCCGGTCAGCACCCAAGGAAACCAGAATGTCATCACCTCTAGTGGAACTTCCAATATTATCAAGGTCATACTCGTTTTCATTAATTATTGTGTGATATTGTATAACCATTATATATATTGTTTATTGACTTTATACTTTAAAAATCTTGACTTAATTATACGAAAGATATTAGTAAACTCAAATATATTTCAGAATTAATTTCTAATTGTTTTTGATTGAATACATTTAAAGATTATTAAAGAAAATTATTTCATTAATTATAATAACAAATATTTATTAAATAATTTGTACACGGTACCTAAAATATTATTTTCAAATTTGGTCTGTATTGAATATGGTTTGTTTTGATCCCCAGTTTGTTTTGATTACGATATATGAGGTCAACTTTAAAATACTCATTTCTATATTTTACACACAAGTGTACATGATAAACTTATACGGAAAATCCTCATGTATTATATATTATTAGATATATATATAAATTAATTTTTATTATAATTTTAAAGTATACAACTATATGAGTAAAATATTTTATATTTGTCCTCATCTATCGTAATAAAAATAAACGCCGGCCATATTCGATATTTCTCCTCACATTTGTAATCATCGATGATGTACTATGAACTTCATTGGTTTCTTTTCATTCAAAATTTTTATTTTTATTTTACATTTTAAACTGTTCGATAACCATTGATTATTTATTTAATATATATATATTAGTATATATATATATATGTGGTATATTCAATGTATATTATTATTAAATTAATATCGTATTACTATTATTTTCTTCCCGCACGAGCGAAGCGGTCTACACGACTCTATTTTAGTGCAAATAAACTTACTATCATCATCATCATCATGCATATACTGATACCCGTCAACCGATCACTAATCTCTACCTCGATGATTACAGGTCACATGTCCCGGAATACCGGAGACCCCTCAGATTAGTCAACAACCGTCCTACAAGAAAGGCGCGGTGATCATAGCGTGGGACAGACCTCACGTTACGGTGTCGCACGGTGACGATATCATCTACTACAGGTACGTGTTCGACACCACTGACTCGCATCAGTTGAACGCCGCCGCCGCAAGTTTACTTATCGTAGCGTGTGGCGCTCGTTTCATTATTTGTATCCGTCTACTTTTTATCTATTTAAATCGTTAATATATAATATAACATTTTTATCATCGTCGATTTGGTGATATTATATCAATTTTATAATATACATATATATATATATATATATATATATATATATACAGTAAAACCTCTCTACAAGAAACCTCTTTATAAGAAAAACCTCTTTATAAGAAAATTGTTCACACATTTGGTTGGAATTCAACCTTTTCCCCATTAAAAAACCTCTTTTTAAGAAAATCTTATAAGAAAAATATAAGAAAAACCTCTTTATAAGAAACTTATTGTATACAAAATATAAAAAATAATTATATAAATAAAAGTATTGTATATAAATTATAGAAATTAATTATTATATAAGATATTTTTTTTCTTACAAATATTTTATATTACATAAATAGCTCGAAATGAATTAAAATGAATTAATAATTGTTATTGTATATCCATAAATTTATTAAAATTTATAAATAAATGTTATTATATCATTATTGATGATACAATTTATTATATTATACAATTAATTTTTAAATAATAGATTATTATAATATTCATTATATTATATTCATCAATGATGATTCATAATTTATAATTGCTAATGTAAATCTAATACAATTTCATTATGTATTAACATGTCTAAGCGCAAACAATACAGTAATCTATTTTAAATCTAATATAATTAAAGAAGTTGAATCAAGAATTATGTAAGATACATAATATTTCTCCATCTTTATTATCAAAATAATTGGAAAAGTAAAAACCTCTTTATAAGAAAACCTCTCTATAAGAAAAAAAAGTACTGAACAAAATAGTTTCTTATAGTGAGGTAATAGTAATAGTAATTATTTAAAAAGATGTCAAATTTAACACATAAATCATTTGAAACAATTTATTTATGTATTATTTATTCACTATAATTGTATAATTTTGTAATGAAATCATTCTATATAGATTAATTTCCTTAGATTGAGACATAATACATTATATATATATATATGTATACATATATGATAATAATAATAATAATTATTATTATTCATTGGAAGTTATTTTTGTTTATAATAAAATAAAAATATTCTGTTACTACTGTTTATTCTAAAGGCTTCAAATTAACATTTAAATTTTTCCGATTATAGTATATATACACACACACATACACACACACACACACACACACACACACACACACACACATACACACACACACACACATACACAGAGTGTACATAGATGGACAAATGCACGGAGAGATAAAGACCAACGCGGAAAGTAACAGAAACGGCTACCAGTACTGCGTTAACGCTATACAAACAGGCAGATCTTACGACATCAACGTTAAGGTAAGCGCAGCGCATCCGATACTAAGGGTGTGCTAGTGTAGCAGGTGGTCAGGTAGACAGATGGACAGTTGGTCTGGTGATCAGATGGTCAGGTGGACAGATGATCAGATGGTCAGGTGGTCAGGTAGACAGATGGGCAGGTTGTCAGGTGGTCAGGTGAACAGATGGTCAGATGGTCAGGTAGACAGATGATCAGATGGTCAGGTAGATATATGGACAGTTGGTCAGATGGTCAGATGGACAGGTGGACAGTCAGTAGATACAACAGTAGCCCCTCATCTGTTCTACCTTCATTTCTACAAAAGCACACCCTAATATTACTTCCACCACCACCTCCACCATCACCACCACTGCCACCACCACCACCACCACCTCCACCTTCACTACCACCTCCACCACCATCATTACTACTATAACGTTTCTACTTTTATCCTATCCACTTCTTACATAATACTTATCCTCCTATGCAATTTTAAATATGTTCACCTCTTGACCCTATTCCTATTACCACGATTCATTAAATCACTACATCACTATTAGTATTAATTATTCTCTTAATATCTGTACCTTTCTTTTTTCCATGAAACTTATCTATAGCTATTTTCCACATATTATTGATATCACATTACCTTAAGTATTGAATGTATAGAGGTCAATTTTATTTTAACTTCGATGCATCGAGAATCAGTTAAATTTATGTACCATTAAGCATTACAATCTGATAGCATTTCAATCACTATTCCAACACCCCGCCATCCTTTCTAAGTGAATATTAGCATGTCACTGTTTGTAAAGTGATCATAACATCTTCTCTTAGTTCGATTCACTATACCTTAATATACGATGTAGGTATCCTTTAGTTAAACTGATCACATATACTAGGGTAGAGTGAATATACTATATATATATATATATATATATATATATATATATATATATAATAAGTTATAGTAAGTGTATAATAATATTATTATTATTGGTAATATTGTGAAATACTTTAATTTGTCATCAAGAAAGCTTTACATCATATTATCTCAAATAACAGAATAATTAATACGAATCATTTAATTTAATAACCTAAATACCACCTCCTCTTCCTTCATTACCTTTCAAACCTTAAAAACACCCCCCTATATCATTCCCTAATATGATAACTACCTCCCGATCCTGCATTTCCTAACAAACCTCCTACCACCACCCCTCATCCATCCCTTTCTAATCCTAAAACCCTCACCCACCCCGCCTCCTTCCTAACCCCTTAACCACTCCACCCATCCCGCAGTCATTCTGCGGCCAAGCCAGCATAGAATCGTGCAGCCAATCGGTGTTCTGCGTTCAGGAGAGTCTGATGTCGGCGACTATCTGCGTAATGGCCCCCGCCCCGCCCGAGTCCCCCCATCTTCGCATCGAGGGTCTCCACAGCGAAGGCATCGACGTCACCTGGACGATGCCGCAACAGTTTGGAGATGCCAGCGTGTCCGTTAGTCCGAGTAGTGTCTGCTACGGAGTAGAGGTCGTTAGTAGAGGGGTAGAGGTCATTTATGATGGTTTAGAGAGGTCAGTATCTATAATTGGGATATGGAGGTTATTGGTGGTGATATAGAGGTCATCAGCTAAAATATTTATAAAGAGGTCAATAATGATAATTTAGAGTTAATTGGCTTATTGGTTATTGTTGTATAATGGTAATCAGTAGTAATGTATAAGGCAATAATATTAGTAGTAATGATATAAGTATTAATGATGATTTAGAGGTTATGTAGAGGTGATTGTCTATAGTGAGGTGTGTAGGTCATTAGGTTAGTAGTAGTAGTAGTAGTGTGTAGGTGATTACTGAGGTGCTGATGATGTAGAGATCATCAGCATAGTTCAGCCACCATCACCACCACCACCTACAGAAAGCTAACAGAGAGCTAACACACATACACCACCATTACCTACAGAGAGCTAACACATACACTACCATTACCATTACCTACAGGGCTGCTAGATAAGGAAGAATGGCATCCTTTAACGCTCATTAACTAACATATCATAACCTCTACCCACATGTACCACCACTACCGCTACCACCATTACTACCACCATTACCACTACTACCTCCACTATCTCCATGCTACCTCCAGGGCTACCACCAATACCATAACTACCACCACTACAACCACTACCTCCACGCTACCTCCATGCTACCTCCAGGGCTACCATCACCATTGTTACCACCACTCCCACCACTACCCCCATATAACCACCACTACCTACCTGCCTGCAGGGCTACCAGATGATGAAGAACGGCAAGCTATACGGCTCCATCATCCCAGCTGACGTGAACAGTCTCCGAGTGAAGGACATCAACCTCGGGGACACCATTAAACTACAGCTCCTCGCCCTCACCGATCATCCTGTTAGTTCAGCTTCACCACTGGTCTGCAGTGGTAGTACAACCCGAATAGTTACTTTAGATTGATTGTATTCAATAATTAATAACTATTATAATAATTAATAACTATTATAATAATTAATAACCATTATAATAATTAATAACTATTATAATAATTATTATTCATCTAAGCGCATTTCATTAATTGTCAAAAAATAATCAACATATTATTGTATAATATATTTATATAAAATAGTGTGAATTTATATTAAATACATATAACATATTTAGCATTAACTATAACAGTAGCATATGGAATATATGTGTATGGTATAGAGTACCTCTCCAGCCTTATGATGAAAGCCGCACCTAATACATGCTGATGATACTACCACTACAACCACCATCATTACCATCACCATTACCCCTCCACCTCAACCACTTGTTAAGGTTGGAAGACAGACAGACCCCAAACAAGATGGAGGAGTTACCACAGAGAATGACTCCGGGATAGACGCCAACACCTATTACAACATTCCAGAGGCGAAACAAGCGCACCTCAGTTAGCAAAACTCAACTACATTGGCATTAGCAGCATGCTAAGAGATCTGTTATCATTATTTTACTAATGAATAATGTATTATTTAAAGTGAATTTCAGTTTAGGTTAAAGTATAAGTTATATTTCAAGACAATTTTAATGTAAACTTAAAGACGGTAATTTAAAAGAAAATATTATTCAATACTAGAGTCTCATTTAAATCAGTATCAACTTAGATAACCCCGCCTACCCCATTGCCCCCGCGTAAGCCCCACCCGCCCCCCCCCTCAGAAGATGGCTACACCGAGATATTCGTGGGTGGCCGTTACTCCGCCTGTCAGCCGGGACCCAGACTGACAATCTGTTACACGGGCCTCGTCCAGAAACCCTGCAACGTCCGCGTGGAGAAGGTCACCGGGCATTCGGCTCTCATCGTCTGGGATAAAGGTCAGTGTTACCATCGCTACGTATACATAACTGCCTGCGTGGCTCAGTGGCTAAGGCGTCAGACACACAAGTAGTAGGACACGGGTTCGACCCTCGTCCGGACCATTAATTAATTTTATATAATGGGTCTTAAAATATTATTTAGAAGTGATCTTATATAATTGTTTATAAATAAATGATCGGCTCTCGTTAAAACCATGGATGCCTTAACGCGAGAGCGGCTTCGAAGGGACATTAGAGCCATATATGGTTATAAGTGAATACTTCATCTAAGTTCCTGGATGGGATGAAAGGACTCCACCAAATAACAATAACAATAACAATAACAATATGTATGTCTTGTTGAAAGGTTATGCCGTACTATGCTAATGTGTATGCGTATACTAGTGATACAAACTATGCAAAGTTATCGAGAAGTTCAAATATTGAAGTTATAGTTCTCTAGAAGCTAATTTAGTACTCGTAAAAGTATTCGATTAATATTATAAATCATTAATATTTATAACTTACAAATATATATATTAATATATATATATATATATAAATCACCCACATTACCCCCTCACTATGCATTCACCATCACTAGCAGCAAGACCCCTGTCCATCCACTACCCCCATCACCCCTAACCCCCACTTCCTTTCACTAATCCCAACACTACCACCCAACCACTATTACCCCTCACACTCATTACCCCCTCACCCACTCACCCCACAGCTATAAGACCCCAGGCCCATTACGTCCCTGCCGAGAGCTACCAAAAGTATTCGATTAATATTATAAATCATTAATATTTATAACTTACAAATATATATATTAATATATATATATATATATATAAATGACCCACATTACCCCCTCACTATGCATTCACCATCACTAGCAGCAAGACCCCTGTCCATCCACTACCCCCATCACCCCTAACCCCCACTTCCTTTCACTAATCCCAACACTACCACCCAACCACTAGAAACAAGATGCCCTTACCACCACTATTACCCCTCACACTCATTACCCCCTCACCCACTCACCCCACAGCTATAAGACCCCAGGCCCATTACGTCCCTGCCGAGAGCTACCAAGTCACATGGTGGCCTGTCCCCCTACTAACCCCCCCCCCACTACGTCCCCCTCACCCACTCACAGCTACAAGACCTCAGGCCCCCTACTAACCCCCCCCCACTACTATACCCCTCACCCCCTCACAGCTATAAGACCCCAAGCCCACTACGTCCCAGCCGAGAGCTACCAAGTCACATGGTGGCCCGGTAACTCTGCTGATCAGGATGTCTGCAGTAGGAGCACCCAAGACGACCACATCCGTATAGAGGGGCTTAGAGTGGGGCTTACCTACACCATCGTAGTGGAGTCTAGGTGTCTACAGAAGTATCGCTCCTTGACCACTGGTTAGACACGACCTTGACCATTCGATAATATTAACAAGTATTTAGTGAAAACGTATTTATTTAATTTAAAATAACTTCACTATAGGAACACTGTTCAATGGACAGCTGATTTCTTCGTTAGCACGGGTTTGCATTCCTACAAGTGTACAGTGTATACCCACATATTAAGCTACGATTCAGTTAATTTAATGTATGCATCATGGATATTTTCTATGCATAATTACACGTGGAGTTTAGCCTATGAAATGTAGAATACATTTTTACGCGCGCATTTGATTTTTCAGCACCGAACCTTATAGACAATTCATTAATGATGACATTATCGATAATCATATATCGTTGATATATCATTAATATTATAATATTATAGTAATATTATAGTAACACTTATCGCGCCCCCACCCCATCACCCACCCCCACAGAGACAGGCGTAGAGTTAGCCCCCAATGACCCCCACCCCATCCCCCCCCCTACAGAGACAGGTGAAGAGTTAGCCCCCTATAACCCCCCCCCCCCCACACAGAGACAGGCGAGGAGTTAGCCCCCTATAACCCCCACCCCATCACCCCCCCCCCACCCCCACAGAGACAGGCGAAGAGTTAGCCCCCTATAATGACCCCCACAGAAACAGGCGAAGAATTAGCCCCCGATGACCCAGACGCCCATCACTTCAGTGTAGACAACACTTTCATCCTGACCGCCAAGTGTACCCCGTTGACCGTCTCGGTGCAACGTCCACCCTCGGCCGTCACCAACATTGGCATTACGGCCACCACCTGCAACACCATAGCGGTCAGCTGGGACTCTCCGCTGATTCACGGCCTCGATATTATAGGTAACGCGGGCATTTCTCTAACTCAATTAAAACACTAAGATAAAAACATTTTTATTGAGTTTTAATCATCCTAGTTTTCATATCTTTTATTTTCCTTATACCGTCGTTTTAGTATTTGCTTAACTCAAATGACAGTCGATGTATTCTACTTCACTGGAAATCAATTCATATGCAATCAAACATGTGTATTATTTTTTCTAATCTTTATAAATATATATAGTCTTTTTTACTAATATATATATATTTATATATGTATTTATATATATATATATATATATATATACACATATACTACTTAATACACTACCCTCCTCACCCTTTTACCCATTGTAGCCATGAGAATAGACGCGGTTGCCACCCACAAGGGGGCTACGGCGCATCACTCCTGCGTAGAGGTTCTACCCGATCGTACGAGCGCCCTCCTGCAGCGCCTGGACGAGAAGCGCGAGTATCTGGTCACCGTAACCATGGTAACGGACGAATACTTCGCTCAAGAGGGCGCTACCGGGGGTGCTAGACAACTGGACATCACTAAACCACCGCCTTCGGATGCTTGGCTGCCCAGCGCAGGTGCGTAAGCAACAGCGTGACTCACGTGACTTATGCGTCTCATGTGACTTATGTGTAGTGATGTAAATGATGCCGAGCTTTTGATGATGAGCCGAGACTTTCATTTTCTGAAAAAAACGAGCCCGAGCCGACCCGAGACTCTAACAAAACGAGCCCGAGCCGAGTTGAGACTTTAGGTAACTGAGACTGAGACTGCATCATGCTTTAGATTTAACTGGCATCATTTACATCACTACATGTGTGTAGTGTGTGTAGTGTGTTTATTTATTTTAATTTAAAATGGTTTATTCACTACAAAATCACGCGGTGGTTATGGGCGTCACGAAAAGGAAACAAATATAAAATAAATAGAGTACAATAAATATGATAGAAAAGGGAGGGTAGGCTACGACGTTAATAGGTGCGCTGATAGTTTCCGTTTAAATAGTGATTTCAAACACCTAATGTCGTATGGTAGAGCATTCCAGTATTTTGGAGCTATCGCAGAGAAAGCGGATTCGGAGTGAGCAGAGAGAGTCGAGCTTGCACAATAATAATCATCGTGTGATTCATAATACACATACATCGTATGTTATACCTATTCTCCACATTCTATTAATACATTTATTTACTCGTTTATAGTTTCCTGGATTACATATTTGTAGTTTTGATTTAGATCTCGATATTAATAACTATTTGAATAATATTATTATTAACGATATACGTCACTACTATTATTCAATATTTCAAATTCAGAATATAGTATATACCATCCGATATATATATTATTAACATAGTGTATTATTCTATGATAATAATGTATATATATATATAGAGAACATATTTATTTTATAGGAAATATTCAATGTTAATAACATATAAAACAAGTATACATTTTATATATAATAAAAGATGCCACAAAATGAGGCTGAAAGAAGTTATTTCGACACTTATTTAAAAAATGTTTTTATAAATATATAATATATCATTTACTATTTAATAATTAGTATATATATATTTCTTATTGATTAATAAATAATTTTTATATATTATGTATAAATACTCAAAGACATATATATAAATACTCTATATTAATACTTATATGTTTGTGTGTGGAATCCTTTCTCGAAAGCATATTGCTATTAAAGGGTTCCTTTTTTACTCATTATTTAACTATATTATATTGTATACATATGCCATGTGTATTAATTATTAATTTATATTATACAAGTAAAATAAATAAATATAATTCATTCATTAATTCATTCATTCACTCTCCATATATTGACACGAGCGTACAATTTGATAAGAGTGCTACACTTTACCTAACTAACCCCCCCGCCCCCCTGTATTATCTAACTGACCCCCCCGCCCCTACCACATTACCTAACTGACCCCCGCCCCCCACATTACCTAACTGACCCCGCCCCCCACATAACCTAACTGACCCCCGCCCCCACATTACCTAACTGACCCCCCCCCCTTCTGTAGGAGTGGTAGCCACTACGTCCGGTACCGAGGCCCCCACTGACCTTCGCATCATCAGAACGGGGCTCGACTACGTGAAGCTCACCTGGCAGATGCCACGAGTGTACGGCTCCAACAGACTTCAGGTAAACAACACCCCCCCCCCCGCCACTGTTACCGTGGTAACTATGATGTCAGCGAGTGTTGCGTGTTACTGTTCTTCACGCATCGTATTTATATATGTGCATGTTTTACTATCTAATGAATCACATTTTTTAGCGTATCTCTATATATTGACAATATATTTACTTTAAAATTAATTATTTTATTATTACATAATGAATATATTAATTCATACCTATTATCATCGATAAGCTTTTAATATATTACAACATTAATATATATATATATATATAATACATAACATTGTCAATATAACATCAAGCCTATCTCGCGCATACTACTATTGCGTCTGTAGGTCCCCCATTATTATCTCTACCCCGTTGCTACCCCGTATCGTTCATCTCACACCTATAACAGGGAACAATAGTGCGCTGGAGCATTATGAAATCGTCGCAGCACTCGTTGATTATGGGTTACCACGGCAACAACGAACACTCGCTGACCCCCGACGACCTTACCACCGCTCCGATGTGTCAACACCGTAGTATACAGGCTGACTTCAACGAGGCTATGATCGAGGGCCTCATTCCCGGCATTCTTTATAAGGTATCACCACTGTTTCATTGATTGTTGGATAGTTTATTTTATAATTATATATATATATTAATTTATATAAATAATTAGTAAATATATAAATATACATGTATATATAAATATATATATATATAAATATATATATATATATAGTAAATACTATTTACTAAATAATAGTAAGTTACCTCTGCTATTGCTACTCTTCTCACATTTATTTATATGATATTTATTATGAGTCCATTTGTATCAGCTATTTATATTGTATATTAAGATTCAATAAATAAATAGTAGTATTATATTATATAACTACCACAGTTTATACTAATATTAATACCACTAGAATTACCACTACCACCACCTAACCCCCTCCAACTACCACAACCAACACAACCACCACCACAACCACCACCACCACCACCACCACCACCACCACCACAACCACCCCCACCACCACCACCACTACCACCACCACTACCACCACCTAACCCCCCTCCGCCCCCGCCCACAGATAGTAGTAGAAGCCGTAGTATCAGTGAAGACAACAGTAGTGGGTGAGTCAGACTCTGGCATCGACACCGGAGCCAACCGTCGTACCGTACACGTGATGTGCGCAAGGGCGCTATTAGTCCGTACGAGGGCGCCTTGCGAACCCCCGCGCCCCCTCATCGTCACCCGATACGACACCGAGTCGGTACAGCTGTACTGGGAGAAACCGGTGCTGTGGCGTACCCTGGGTCGAGACGCTCGGGGTAATCAGCGATACATGCGTCTCTCGTTGGAAGGCTATCGACTGGAGGTGAGTGCCATAGTATCTCTCTCGTATCTCTCTTATCTCAACGTGTGTGTGTATCTCTCTTATTTCTGTTAACATTGTGTTAGAATATCTACACTTATCTATATATATATATATATATATATATATATATCTTCTCAATCGCATTATCTATTCGTATAACTATAAAACCTTTCTATCGCCATTATAAATCATAATACACAACAATACCCCTCTCCATTACCCATACTCCAATACCCATTACACTACCACCCCTATCCCACTCCTACACTACCCCCTACCCCCTATAGGTGAATGGCAAGCCCCACGTCCGTCTGTCCTCATCAGCCCAGAGCTGTAACCTGATCAAGTGTAAGCCGGGCAAGGAGTACAGCATCGTACTGGTGGCCTTGACCTGTACTGAAGAGGTGAAGAGGGAGAGAAGGAAACAGGTTACACTCGCTGTGTGTGTGTGTGTATGTCTATAAGTGTGTGTATGTCTGTAAGTGTGTGTGTGTCTATAAGTGTGTGGGTGTAAGTATGTGTGTATATATCTGTAAGTGTGTGTATGTCTGTAAGTAAGTGTGTGCATGTGGGTAGGTGTGTGTATGTGTATGTATGTATGTAAGTGTGTGTGTATGTATATATATATATATATATATATATATATATATATATATATATATATATATATATATATATATATATATATATATATATAATGATATATATATCATTATTTAAATGGATAATAATATCTGGAACATCTATAACAATAACAACGTGATTCGAATATATAAACAATAAACAAGTATTAATTACAATTATAATACGTATATCAATACATATACTTATATCGTTCATCAACACACCAACCGACTCACCGCCTCGACGTTAACCCGACCTCTACGCACGCATGACCTTCAGCTAAAGAACGAGCCGGCGCTCAAGGACAACAAACGCTACCTAGACGAACAGGACAACGATGAGTCACCCTCGGAGACTGTTCTGGTGCGCATTCCTCGAGAGCACGACGGCTTCCTGAAGATGCTGCGCTGCGTCTACATGGTACCCGACACCGGCGTCAGGGATGGCACTAAGGATCTCGGCGATATCAAGGTTAACGCCGCTACTAGAGTTTAATATCATATACATTGTATCCATATATAAATATATATATATATATATATATATATATATGTATGTAATTAAATATTCAAAAATTACAAACTTTAATATTCTGTTATGTAGAGAAATCAACATAACAGATATGATCACTCGACAGATTAATGATCTGTATATTAGTGATCGGATGTTATACTACGCTAATACATTAAATGTAGTGACTCAATATGCATAGCCTTACCGTATTCACTGTAGATATTTATAGAACTCTCGAGAACAGTTTTAATGTAGGTTTATACGCACACATGCGCGCATACACACATACATATATATACACTCACTTATACACACAACCCGACCCACACACACACACACACACGCACGCACACACACACACACGCACACACTTGTGTTACTCTACTAACGTTGGTCGTTAACCGCTCGTCTCCCCACCAGGTTGAGTGGGCTATGCAAGGTGACCTCTCCGCCGTCGAACAGTACGACCTCACCTGGAAGTGTTACCACGACAACGACGACGACTACGCGCAGCCAACGATTGAGAGACGTGTCCTTCAAGTCGAGGAACGCAGCGCTAACATCTCCGTACAACATCTCAGGTGTGTACAGCATCCCTCTCTTACTCCAGCGCCTCGTGCAACTATTACTCCTCCTCCTGCTCTATATCATCTTACTTTATACATTCTCATCCTTATTCTCATACTCTATATCATCTTTCCCTACAGCTCCTCTTCCTTCTTCTCCTGCTCTATATCATCTTCCTTTACACCTTCTCATCCTTATTCTCCTTCTCTATTATCTTTCCCTACAGCTCCTCTTCCTTCTTCTCCTACTCTATATCATCTTCCTTTACACCTTCTCATCCTTATTCTCCTTCTCTATTATCTTTCCCTACAGCTCCTCATCCTTCTTCTCCTGCTCTATCTTCCTTTACACCTTCTCATCCTTGATTACCTCCTCCATCACATCCTCCTCCTCGTACTTCTCCTACAATATTACTCTTCCCTTAAACCCCCAACCCCCCTTAAACCCCACACCACCCTATTCCTCTTTATCTCTATTACAGATTTCTGAACAAAACACAATGATTTATAAATACTTTAACGAAATGTAATAGTCATTATTTTTACTAAAATAAATATTATAAATAAATAAAATAATTCTAAAATGCATATAATATTATTAACATATAGATTATATATATGTTAGGGAAATTATATAAATATTCTTTAATTTTTAAAAATATAATACCAACATTATTATTATTTCATTTCTGGTAAAATGCACTCTTAGTCCGTGTGGATTGGTTAACTCGAGATCACATGACCACCCTCTCGCCCCACTAGGGGTCTCGTGGACATCATGCTGGAACCTCGATACCGTACGGACGTGATCGTGTCGCCGGCCCAGAAAGTACAAGTCCTGCTGCCCGGCCGACCAGATCAGCCAATCCTGTTCACTCGAGCGATTAATAGCGACGAGTTCGTAGTGGAGTGGGCGGAGCCTAAGTTGTACGCCGTGAAAGTTAAGGGATATCAAGTTTGTAGTGGTCGCTCTTGCATTATTCTACGATTACGATAACAGTTCTGTAGTCTGCGGCGAATAATTTTAATTTCACTATTTATTTACTCTGACATCGATTATTTACACAACAAAGTTTGTCGAACAAACATATTAAGTATATAACACACATATCCTATTCATTAATTTTGTTTATTATGAATTTATTATTAATAAATGGATATTTTGGAATTCATTTTAATAATTATATACCTTGATAAACATACGATATCTAATTCGAAGTCGAAATTCAATATCTTCTGCTTATTTAAACACACGTATTCGTGCAGTACGTGACATAACCCATATTCTATTCTATCATTGAGCCACTGTTTCTACTTTAGATTTACCTGAACGAACGTAAAGTTGGAAACATATTGAGCAGCCACCATCGTAAGGCTGTGATTCCCTGCAAACCTCGAAGGTTGTTTCACTGCTACCACCATTAGCACCATCACTAGCACCATTACTACCACCACTAGCACCATTACTACTAGTATCACTGCCTAAACTGCCACCACTACTATCACCACAACAACTAATATGACCACTTCCTTCATCGACTTCATCGACATTACCATCATAATTACGACTATTCCCACCATTAACACTCTAGCCTCTTCCAATGCTACCACTACCAACGCTATCACACTACCACTAACCTTACCACTATTATTACAACCACTACAACCACAACTACCCCATTACCGTCACCACTGATAGCCCACGATAACCCCCCCATCTCCCCTTCTCCCACAGACACTACCAGGTGTCACTAGTAGCCCTGTCAGCTGACGGTAAGTTCGATGACTCACTGCCTTCTCAAGTGCTGCACATAGACAGTCATCCCGTGGCCGGAGACGCGGGCGGTCAGTTTATTCAGACCGGTACTGGTCAATACACGCAATCCATGCAGGTTAGACATCATTGATCTGTGATCACCGCTAGTGTACGCACAGTTACAATGATCATAAACTATTACAATTATCATAAACTATTACAATGATCATAAACAATTATAATTATCATAATAAATTACATGCACATGTGATATATAATACAATAATATATGATATATCTTTTTTATTAAAATTTTTTTTATAAATAAATATATCCGAGAATGTTCTAATGCAAATAGAATCATTTCTATTAATTATATATTCCCTATTCAATATTATGATCACTCTTTTATGATTGTGTATTCATCATAATATTGTAGCCATAGATTAGTGTATTAATCATGTATATACTATTAATTATGTTAAATATGTAAACAATTGTATCTTCATTTCTAAATGAGTCGCTAAATGCATTCAATGATTTCCCAATCATTAGCTTTTATTGATTATGTTTTTATCAAATTGATTTTCTATGAAATTTATTTTAAAATAAATAATATAAAAGTAATCTGATTTATAGCATGATTCTATATCAACGATTACTATAACACTGTAAAGGAATATAACACTAATATACGATGATGTAATAATGTAGTAAATATGATACAAAGCTTTACATATCATGGGCTATTAATCTCGTATCCATACATAATTCATGTGAATCTCAGACCCGCTGTTTTTCTCAATGTGAGATTTTCAACCAGGTTGAAATCTTACATAAACTGTATATAGAGGTATGAATCATACTTCTGATTCTACTTCATGTCGAGCTCTCTCGCTAATTTTCGACTATCTTCCTCCGACCATCTCTATCTTCCATCGCCTTTGGTTAACATTACAGAGTGTATTGATACACTCTGTATCGTAGCCTTTTTAGCTGAAACTTCTGATATCACATTCACCACAGAACATTACATAAGTACTCTGGTATATAATACTGATACCGGTGTACTAGCTAACCCACACACACCCACACATATACACACACACTCACACCCACATACTCACACACGCACACATACACACATACACACACATACGCACACACACACACACATACTCACTACATACACACACTCACACATACCTTCAGGGTATAACATACGAGAGAGGACATGAAGTCGTGGTTCGCAAGGACAACACCGATGGTTACGCAACATCCGGCTACAACAACAACAACAACAACAACGACGCCAGCCAATCAGCTAGCTCCGACGCAGACGAATGTTACAGCGATCTCAAGGTAGAACCGATATAGAATAGTTTATTTGTTACCTTCAATAACTCTGTCTCAATATTCGTATAGTATTAACCAGAACTACAATAACCGCAATAATTGTAGAAATATTGTTATTTTTGTTATTGTTATTTTATTTTGGTTGAGTGCATTTATCCATCCAGGAATTTATGAAAGTGAAGTTTTCACTTATATAACCATATGTTTCTAATGTTCCTTCGAAGCCGCTCTCTTGTTAAGGCATCCATGATTTTAACGAGAGCCGATCATTTATTTATACACAATTATATAATATCACTTATAAATATTATTTTGAGACCTATTTTAATGGTCCGGACGAGGCTCAAACCCGTGTCCTACTAATAAAATATTGACTAATTAGTACTCTTATATAACTAATTATTTATAAAACTCTAGATATCCACTGATTCAAATACATATCGTATACACAATGCAATACACATTAACACCAATATACCAATACTTATCAGTCACCTTGAGCGTGTTTGTCACATGTGCGTGCCCGCGTGACACATTGACACCTGCCACTTCTGACAGGTGAGAATAGTGACGGTAACCGATGTGTCGATACAGCTCGACTGGCTGTCTTACAGCGAGTCTACTAGACTGACGCACTACAAAGTCACGTGGAGTTCGGTAGCTCAACCCGCCGTTAGTAGCGACTAGTGTCGCCCCCTATCTCCAAACTATCAGATTAACTCCCCTATATCGATAGTGTGGCACTAGTGTCTTCCAGTTATTATAATCAAATAAAGGGCTAGTGTCTCCTCCTATAGTTATACTACAAGATTAGTGCTGCCTCCTATACTCGTATTACGAAACTAGATTGTCCCCATATCATAATACCGCAGTACCAGCATTTCCTCTATAGTTAATCTCTGTTTTCATTTCAATAATCTAATTTTAAAGCATGTATATATTTGTCTCGCGTATACATTGAAATGTATGCGATTTTATTTGACCGTATTTAAATATTGAAATAATAAATATTATGAATATTATAATATCAGATCTCTGCGTATATATAACATACCTCACACTACCACCTCGACCCCCTCCAGTCGTAAGAGGTGATATTATAAACATGATTATATTCACTATCACATACCCCAACACACCCCTCCCTCATCACACTTCCATACAATACCCCCGTATACCATGCCACACTACCCATATGCAATACACAATACACAATACCCCCTCTTATGCAATACCATCTCTCACCCCCTATTAACACCCTTCTCCCATAGTAGAAGGAGGTCATCCTACATGCAGGAGAGTGCAGCTGTGTGCTGCACCCCCACCCTACCCCACCCCTCCTGTCATACTATTTCCCCAACCCACCCCACCCCACCCCCATAGGAGAAGGAGGTAATCCTACGTGCAGGAGAGCGTAGCTGTGTCCTTCACCCCCACCCTACCTCACCCCTCCTGCAATACTATACCCCCTATTAATACCCCACCCCAACCCATAGGAGAAGGAGGTAATCCTACGAGCATAGATATCTGCTGCACCCCCACCCTACCCCACCCCTCCTACCATACTATACCCCCTATTAACACCCCACCCCACAGGAGAAGGAGGTAATCCTACGAGCATAGCTATCTGCTGCACCCCCACCCTACCCCTCCCCTCCTGCAATACTATACCCCCTAATAACATCCAACCCCACCACCACACCCCCATAGGAGAAGGAGGTAATCTTAAGGGCAGGAGAGCGTAGCTGTGTCCTTCACAAGTGTTACCCGGGCAGCTATCATTATGTCCGTATTCACGCCATAGCGGAGGACGGCTCCGTTCTTGACCGCTCTAAACAGCTGGTCATTCAGTCTTCAGCCGCCCCCGATACCCCTATAGCTTTCATCAGGTACGCGCGTGTGTGTGTGTATGTGTGTGTGTGTGTGTGTGTTGTTGTTGTTGTTGTTGTTAAAGTATTTATTTAAGCACATCATTAATAATAATAATTCTATAATGTGTATCGAACAATATATATATCATATATAGATACAAATAGTGAATGTATATAATTCGCACGATAATATTACAATGCGAAACGAATATCGATGTTGGGCGATAAGAAATTGTTTTAATTTCTTTTTAACGATATTAATCATTAGGTGTGTAGGTGTATGTGTCTTCCCTCAATGTTATGTCCTTCGCATTGATACGTCCTCATATCAGCGTTCTTATTTCTGTATCCGTGTATTATACTCTCGCATCTCGCGCTTATATCTACCATCCATGTTGATACCTAATATGAAGGACATGTCCTCAAAAAGGTCACACTTTTAATTATTATACAGACGTAGTTTCTGCGTTATAAGAATATTTGAGCAGGTATTCGATATGAACTATCATGTCCTTACCGTTAATGTATTATGTCCTTATTAAATCTTAAAACAACTTGCTAACTTTCGGTAATACATCTATATTATTCATAATAGTTATGTCCTCGAGTAATAATGTATCATTCATGTCGTACTTACACGATTACGATACCTCTCCACTACGTGTGCGGGTTACATTTCATGTTATCTTTAATTTAATAAGTAACACGTATTAAAGTATAAATAGCACACAATTAACGCACTCGCACTCTACATAACGCATTCGATTACAGAGCCGCGAACTTTAAATACATCGCCATAGAGTGGCAGAAACCAGCGGAATTCGGGGAAGCTAAAATCACTGGATATAAGGTTCGACCTCTAATTCCACTATGACCCCGACTTGTACCTTAATATATACTATAACCTCTACCTCTACCTCTACCTCTACCTCTACCTCTACCTCTACCTCTACCTCTACCTCTACCTCCACCTCCTCCTCCACCTTTACCTCTACCTCCACCTCTACCTCTACCTCTACCTCTACCTCTATATCTACCTCTATATCTACCTCTACATCTACCTCTACATCTACCTCACCTCTACCTCTACCTCTACCTCTACCTCTACCTCCACCTCCTCCTCCACCTTTACCTCTACCTCCACCTCTACCTCTACCTCTACCTCTACCTCTACCTCTACCTCTACCTCCACCTCTACCTCTACCTCTTCATCTACCTCTACCTCCACCTCTACCTCTACCTCTACCTTTACCTCTACCTCCACCTCTCACATAGGTGTTTGTGAATGGAATAGTGGAGTCACAACTGACAGCGGATCAGCGTACGTTCACCTACAACCACGGAGTGTGGTGTCGCGAGTATATATTCCAAGTACAGGTAACTATAGGTGGCACCACCTTCACCACTCTCCTTGCCGTTGCGTAGTGTAGGCTCGAATACACCGATATTGTAGTTATATTATTATTCGTTTAGATTTATTCAAAATTAATTAATTTCTATTCGCTTATCTTTACTTTATGGTTCCATAGGGTTAAGATTTCGAGCTCTAAATTCACAAATCATTAAAGTCACTCACTTCATATTACACATCACTTTTATATATTTATATAATATGCGCGAACAATATACATAATAATTCATGTACATGAAACGATGAATTTGATTGTACTTATTGATTATATATTCTAATGTTAGTTATACATTCTCTTTACAAGTATTGCATAATAACGGGTTCACGACCTCAAACAGGCTGTCACCATGATCGACCACCTGGCGAGTAAACCGTCCGAACCCCTCGAAGTGAAGTGGCCCGGAGTACAGCCACCGACACTAGAGAAAGCTCCCGCAGTCAGTGGTAACTCTGTCCGCATAAAGTGGACCAAAGCGCAGTGTACAGACGGCATTAAGATCAAACATTACAAGGTATTACCACAGATATATATGTAATGGGATACAGATCATTATACAGCTATATAATTACATATCTAATTATAAATATATGTGGTTATTAGTAATATATTTATAGCTTACTAATTATACATTGATAATATATGTATATATGTATAAATGTATAAATACATTAATAATATAATCGAATACAATTACTTTTTTAATTTTACGCTTTATTTTTTTATATCATATTAAATATGTTGAATAATATTAATATGTTTAAGGATATATATATATATATTTCTATAAATATAATTCAACATAATTGTTAACTTATTACAATATTATATATACTTAACTTTATATTTATATATATACATAATTAATACATATTCAATATATTACTATTATTAAACATATTTAATATGATATAATTAAAATAAAGCGTAAAATTAAAATATGAATTGTTTTTTATTATAAATGTATAATATAAATTGTAAGCTATACATATATGATTATTAGTGACATATTAAATAATTAATTATTTGGGTTATTTGGTTTATAACATGCAGTTATATATAATAGAGATATTTAAGTGAAAGCAGAAGTTTATTAATATTAAAAATTTTAAAATAAAATTAATAAATAGAATCTCTAGATAATGACATTTTATTAAAGAGATCGAATGTTATTATTGGTTGGCTGTAAATGTAAACTGGCCAACACAATAGAAAAGAGTAAAGTTTTATTTGTAATTATTTAGAATCGATAAAAAACGTATATTTTATTTATATTATTTATTATAAAAAAAACGTCTATAAAATAATATGAATATTATCTATTATGTAAATTATAACTAACCATACCGCACTACCCGCCTGTATTTCACCCCACTAACCCCTCTCTCTGTCACCAGGTGGTGTGTCTAGACGAGGCCTCTGAACGGACTATACAAGTCATCTCCCCCATACACGCCGATGTCAACGAAGCTGAACTTCACAATCTCAAGAGGGGCAGTTACCTCGTCTATCTAGAAGTACACGTTAGTGTCACCTGTCACTCGTACCTGTCAATCATACCTGTCAATCATACATGTCACTCATACCTGTCAATAATACCTGTCACTCATACCTGTCACTCAAAATAGTGACTCGTTCCCTTCACTCATAACTATTACTTGGACACTTCAATCGTACGTGTCACTTAAACTTGTCACTCTAATCTGACATTCGTAACTGTCACTCAAACCTGTATCTCGTAGTTGTTACTCTCTTGACAGCAACTCAATACTGATGACTAATACATCACGTTACCTCACGTTCCATCCTTATTGATGTACATTGTACATTAGACCGGTTCGTACTCAATTTTTTTTCGTAATTTTATAAACCTTCACATCTGTGACAATTATGTATGCTATGATAAATAAGTGTTTAAAATTTTAGACCTATATCTTAAATATTGTTATGTCACGAGACCTTTTAATTTTAACATTGAATACATATAAAATTTAACATGGGGGAGATATAGAAATAAGTTTTATTCAATTTTTATAAAATTGTATGATTTTTTTTAAGCCAACTATGGATATATCCTAGAAACATATATTACAAGTAGTATAAACAATACAAAATATTTTTCATAACAATCTAGATGCCCAAATTTTATCAAATAATTTTAGTAAAAAAAAATGTCTAAAAATCGTATAATTTAATATAAATAAATTATTACAATTTAATTTAAAAAATTAAAATATATAATTTATAGATAATAATAATACAATTCAAAAAAATTAACATCATTTGTAAATTTGTTTGGATTTTTATTTGAAATATGAAATACAAAATAATTTTACATATTTTTTTATTTTTTAATTTTATTTGTATAAAGGACATTTATATCTAACTTATATCCACAATTCAACACAATCTGATCACTCAAATTCATGTAAAGTATAATTATATATATTAATTTTAAAAAATTAATTATTTTTTTGAATTATTTTGAAATAAATACTTTGTAAAATGGTGTATTTTCTCGAGTTTTAGGTATAATTAATATTGGTAATTTGTAGAAATAAAAATGAAATATAGATATTATATTAATAATAAATATAAATAATGGTATATATTATATTAATTCATTAAATATAATACAAATACATCATTAATTTTTAATATTAATTTAAAAATTTGTAAACATCAAAGATAATAAGATGGTGTCATTACTATTATACATGGAATATTATACATTTTATCTTAAAATGATAATTTATATTTCAAACTTTAAATGCTTCGTGACCAAAGGTAACTATTTTTTTATAAAAATTGTTAATACATATTATACTAAAATATAGATATGTATTATATTTTATATGAAGGTTAAAAATTGAATCGAACGAACCGGTCTATTGTACATATATAACTCTAGCCTGTGAATTCGTATCAACTATAAACAGTATACTAGGTCTCTTTTATATCCATATACCAGCCTTCCATCCTTATCTCACTCTCTTATATCTCACCATCACCCCTATCAATCTCTTCATTTCCTAACACACCTACTGTATCTCCATCTCTCTCTCCTATCCCTAGTAATCCTCTCATCCCTCTCACACCCCTCTTATTCCTTTCATCCCTCCCACACCCCTCCCATCCCTCCCATCCCTCCCAGACCCCTTCATTTCTTCCACACCCCTCTTATTCCTTTCATCCCTCCCACACCCCTCCCATCCCTCCCACACTCCTCTCATTCCGCCCATTCCTTTAACGCCCCAGATTCACGGCTCCAACGAGATAGTGAAGTCCGACTGCATACAAATCAAGCCGAGCATCACCCCCGACCCCCCTCAGATCACCGTCACTGTGATTGGCTTAGAGGAGAGGCGGCAGATCGAGAAAGTCACATGTGACCTGATAAACGCTCGAGATAGGTCACTCATTTATTCACTTATTTTACCATACAGCAATATACAGCAATATACATATAAACTAAAATACGTATATTCGGCTAATTAATTATTTATAAACAAAAGTTATGGTTTCATTAATATATTTACTACATATATATATATATATATATATATATATATTATTTAAATGATTACATACTATTATGATTATATTTGATATATAAATACATAAAGTATATTTAATTACATATTTAAAAATATAAAAAAACGGAATTTATTAATTTATTATGTATACATATATGTATTATATTATAATTACATGTAATTTGATTCGTGATTTTATAAATTATAATTGTCACTTTATTTGAAATCATATTTACTCTGAATAATTATTTATAAATAAAATAATATAAATAGTGCCTATATATCTATAGAATAGAAGTTCTGTAATCAATTATATTCTATTTTACACCATATAAACATAATAACGTAAATTACTATAAAATAACTTGAAAAGTAGCTATATATATGTGTGTGTAATACACACTGTGAATGTATATGTATATGTAAATATGTGTATGTATATGTAAATATGTGTATGTATATGTGTATGAATATGTGTATGTATATGTAAATATGTGTGTGTATATGTAAATATGTGTATGTATATGTAAATATGTGTATGAATATGTAAATATGTGTATGAATATGTGTATGAATACCTGCCCCCTATAAGTACACCTGCCCTCGCGAAAACTTAACTATCCTATCACACATTATAATATATCATAATATACACATAATAAATACACAAAGTCATTCCACAGTCATTACATCCTCATTACATCATCATTACATCCTCATTACATCATCATTACATCATCATTACATCATTATTACATCCTCATTACATCCTCATTACATCCTCATTACATGCTCATTAGATTACTGAGCAGACTTTACAACACTGATGTCTTGACTGAGAAGAGAAGTGACAATGTGGAACAGGTTTCAAACTATTTATAATACTGTGTTAACATGTGTGTGTGTGTGTGTATGTGTGAGTATGTTTATGTGAGTGTGTGTGTATATGTGTGTATGTGTGTATGTAGGTGGAGGACCTCCATTGGAGGTGTACACTGTAGTAGGTATAGTTGTAGTAGTAGTAATAGTAGTAGGTATAGTTGTAGTAGTATGGAGTATATATATATATAATGCTGATATAAGAAGAGGATTGCATGTTCAATTCTGATAACAATTAATTTAGTATAAATAAATTTGTATACATAATACTACTTTATAATATATTCTCATTTAGTTTTAGTCCACCAATTATAAATTGAATCGATCTCAAAATATTATTAAAGGCATAACAATAATTTTGTGTGAACTATTACTTGTAATATGTAAAGATAAGAAATATATAATTATTACTTATAATTTATCACAAACTTTATTTAATATAATACTAATTAATATTATACTTGAGTCGAATGCATTATGTTTATTTAGGTTATATACATTTGATAGTAACTATATCATTTTAACTGAGTAATAAACATTTGTAATGTAAAGTATAGGCAATGACTGATATTATAGCTATATTATAAATAACTCCTGATAGTTTCGTATTTATTACTCAAAATTTAAAAGATATGACTTACACAAAGATACACAGTTGATTTTTTAAAGTGAGCAGATATATCAGAGGATTACCAAATATTCTTAGTATAAATAAGAATATTATGACATTACAGATATGAATGTCCAACAAATACACATGTTCATTAGAATTTATATATACTTAAATTGAAATAGGAGATATATCAGAGTTTCGCAACAATTTCTGACTAGAAATGAGAATATTATTACTTATAAATGTTTATTATTAGATAACATGAACGAATTATAAAATATTATAAATATTTATTATAAAATGATATATAAAATGAAGAAATGATAACAAATCAAAATAGACTTCTAGTAATGGTGTTCTTTATAATTCTGTAGCGTTTACTAAAAGTTGTCATAGTACTTGTGAGCGTTGTGTGTGCGCAATAGTTGACACGATCACAGTGACAGAGAATAAACAGTAACTAAGTTCGAAATTATTCATTTATATACTTGTATATTTTTCAATCTCACAATTATAAACGAAAATATAAGAACAAAATTATAAATAGATATAATAAAATTAAAATTAAATAAACATATATGTATATGATTATAATTATAGTTTAATTAAATAATTTCGTAAGTGAATCTTGAAAATTGAGTGACTTCTTAGTAAGAATACCTTTTAAGAATTTATTTTATTGTCTATACTTTATATCACGGGGCTAGTTATAATTATTTCATTAAGATTAACTCCTTTATATACTTTTTAAATTTTGTATATAATATATAAATCTTATATCCTTTAATAATATTGAAATTATAATTTAAAATGTAAACCTAATTATGAGAAATAGTTTAAATACCTATCATTATTATGTACAAGCTTATGATTATAAATGTTTATTGATAGCACTCAGGGTTACTATTATACATAAGCCATATATCATTTGAAAGAGATTGGATTAGATTTGCCGGTTTGAATATAATATTATTTTTAATAAATAATATATTTAGTTCAAAAATCATATGTAAAATAAAATATCAATCTATTAGTGTAAATATATCATATTATTTAACAACTATTATATGCATATAATATTTGAAAAATGTATATGTAAATATATATATATATATATATATATATATATATATATATATATTAATTAATTATACACATAAAAATATATATTTATAAATTAATATGTAGATTAATAGATAATACTATGCACTTTTAAATAGATAATTTGATAATAATAGATATGAAAAATATATACTTGTATATATATGAATATATATGTATATATATATATATATATATATGAATATACAAAATACGTATATATAGGATGAAATCGATATATATACAATCAATAATATGGTATGTTATTCTAAAAAATACCCTATAATATTGCTGTTATTAAATTATAATAAAATAATTTATATAATCTACAATATAAGGGTAATTATCTCGATAAGCTCTTCTTCCATAATTACCCTGATTTAAAAACCCAAATCTAATAATAATATAGAAATTATTATTATTATTTATTAATTTATGTACATTTTAAACATTATTATTATCGGAGAGTTATATTTGATACAAGGCATGATTTACGTATCAAATTAACGATAACATTTTATATTTGTATACTATACAATAATAAAAAGTCGGCTAATTTGTAATCCCGTAAATGTTCACTGTCCAACCTTAATGATATTACGTACAAACTACTTGCATGTGATAGTGTTCCTCCCCTTAATACATCGCCATAGAGTGGCAGAAACCAGCTGAATTCGGGGAAGCTAAAATCATTAATAAAATCATAAAAGCATAAATGCTCCCCTACGGTGTGCATTACACACATGCACACATGTTGGTATCGTTCCTCTCACATTTAAACGCTGATTCAACAGTTACGGAATAACGACCTCGAACAATTGAGCCAAGTCGAAGATAAACTAGACGATTGCTTAGCTTCCATCCTACACTATACAGGTTAACTATCAACCCATCTCTGCACGCGTGCTGAGTGAATCGATTCGATGTTTATCTTATCGTGAACGATTCTTCGAAAGTATTCTAAATAGAAATAGAAAAATTAAAATTGCTCATTTAATTCGGACCATTTAAAATTATAGAATAAACTAGAAAGAAAACAAAAAAAATAAAGTAATACTTTTAACGATAGAAGTAATATATATATATATATACCTCTACATATATACCTTATATATTTATCAGTTACGTGTGGATGTATTTGTACATCGTTAATAAAGTTATGATAGCGTTCTTTCTTAATAAACCCTCCCTACCCCCACCTATACACCCTCCCTACCCTCCACCTATAAAACCTCCCCACCCCCCACATATACACCCTCCCTACCCCCACCTATGAACCCTCCCTACCCCCCACCTATACACCCTCCCTACCCCCCACCTATACACCCTCCCTACCCCCCACCTATACACCCTGCCTACCCCCACCTATAAACTCCCCCGCCCCCCCACCTATAAACCCTCCCTACCCCCCACCTAATAACCCCGCCCCACCCCCACCTATAATCCCGCCCCCCACACCCCAGGTCACCTATTAGCCCACATAAGCTGGACGTGCGTACAGAGTAACCCAGACCTGGATGTGTCCGGCTTCAAGGTTCTCGTGGACGGTAAACAGTACGGCACCACGCTTCACGCCGGCGTCAAGAATGTCAGGATTAAGGTTAGCGCGCTGTCTAGGGTGCGAGAGGTTAACGTAGAGGCATCGATGTAACACAATGTATGTGTGTGTGTATGTTTGTGTGTGTGTGTGTGTACGTGTGTGTGTGTGTGAATACAAACAAATGAGTAACCGATATTGACAATATTTAGATAAGTTTTAGTCGCCAGCCAGTTAAATGTAAGCATACTTTGCAGGGGTAATCGTCTCGATAAGCAACACTGCTTCAATAATTACCCTGGCATTGCCTAAATCTGATAATAATAAATAATAATTATTGTTATAATACGAAAAAAATGCAATTTTCACTGTTAGAGCCATATGGTTACAAGTGAAAATTTTATCTAAGTTCCTGGACGCGATGAAAGGAATCCACCAACATAATAATAACAATATTCCATTCTATTCCATGCTATTCTGTGTCTATTGTACACATATTATAAAATATACCTCAATTTATTTATATTTTATATTTTACTGATCGGAAACTAGTAAATAATGCATTTGGTAATAACTGTGTATAACCTAATTTAAGATGATGATGATGATGATGATGATGATGATTTTATTTAAACACATTATCTCTATAGCTACAATTTTAACATAAATTCGACATTACAAGTAATCAATACCATCAACGCAATGCTCACCCGCCCGCCACCCTATCACCGTAATACATCATATCACGATACACTGGACAGTTGGGTCTGAATCAGCTGAACTACCGGCTGACCATGGTGTCAGTGGTGGACAGGCCGCATTCCCTCAGCGTCCCGTCCACTAGCATAGAGCTGTTGACCTCTCCATTCCGGCCATTCTCTTTCTACACGTTCCTCGCCCAGGCTCCAAAGTTTGTTATCTGCATATGTGTATCTTTAGTGTTATCTATATATATATATATATATATATATATATATATATATATATATATATATATATATATATATATATATATATATATTGTAATACCTAGAAAATTAGATACAAATTAAATATATTATTAATATATAATTTTATTGTAACTGGATGTAAGAAGTATAAAAACAGATAGAAATATATAAATATATTCCTATTTATTGTAAATATCTGTAAAGCATATTTTAATATAAATAGTAATTTTGTTACCTTGAGTTTTTTAATTTTACATATCCACTATTTAACACTATTTAACACACTCACATATAAATATATATATATATACATATATATGTATATATATATATATATATATATATATATATATATATATATATATATATATATATATATATATATATATATATATATCATTGATCTCACCTTTATCAGAACAATCTCATCCATTCAAGTACTGTCATGGTAACAGCACATATCCCCTCGCTCACACATGATTGAACCTATGCAGCGTCACTCTGACCCCTGTTTCACCCCCTTTAACCTCTAACCCCCTGGCAGACGTATCACAAGTAGCGGTCACACTGACCCCTGTTTCACCCCCTTAACCTCAGACCCCTGTTTCAACCCTTAACCTCTGACCCCCCTCATAGACGCATCACAAGTAGCGGTCACACTGACCCTTGTTTCACCGAGACTCTGGCGTTGGAGCGCCGTCTGTCCACCCGTAAGATGTTAGCTAACGTCGGTCTCCTGAAGAAGGGTTCCGTCTCTACGCCCGACCTTCTGCTGATGGACATCTTCGAAGCGAAATACAGACCTCTGTTTCCCGCGGCGGGACCTCGTCAACTTACAGCCGTTCTCTGCTGGGCTACTTGGTTTGTGGGGCGAGGGGTGTGGAGGGGTCTAGGGGCAACTAGGTAGATAGAGGGGTGTGTTTATGTGAGGTACTTAGTTAGTATGGAGCTGATAATGTTAGACATTGTCTAGACTAGGTAGTTAGCGGGGATGTGGGGTAGCCAGGTATGGGGTGTGCGTATGTGCTTGGTAGGAAATTGCTATTGGTATGTATGGGCAGTATTTGAACGTATACTTGTGTATGTATAATAGTAATGGGTGCATAGAGTAACTACTGTACACTGTACACATGCATACGTATACGTAATGTTTACTATCACTGTATACACTGTACATATATGTGTGTGTATATATACATATATGTATCATCAACTATAGTTTACAATCAGTTCTCTGCTGGACTATAGACCACATCATACTTGGTGTGTGTGTGTTTGTGGCTAATAGTGTTGTAGACACTGTACATATATGTGTGTAAAATACATATATATATTATATATATATATATATATATCATAATATATGCGTATCATTTTAATTATATAGAATATATAATGATATGTTTGTATTATAATTAATTTAATATATATATATATATAATTTGAATTAGTTAATATTAGATATAGCATTAATTAATGAACATATTAATATTATGGAATAATTGAAAACTCATGTATGTCAGCTATCATTAATTTAATATTGATAAGGATATTTATACATTGGGATTATTTTTATTATCAGATTTGGGCTTTTTATACATTGGTAAACAGAGAAGCAAAAGTTTATTTTATCATTTATTTATATGATAATATATAAATATATTGCAACCATCAACATTCAATACTACACTACTACTATGACTAACAATATTAATCTATTTCAGGTGTTCTGCTTCTCAGAGAATTCTTGAGTGGTTTGTGAAATTCGCCAGATCCAATTCAGTGAACGTTGGTATTCCATATCAGTGAACTCTCTAACACCACACCCCACCCCCACCTCTTCTTCACTTAACACGCCACATCATAACATTTCATTAAGTACCTCTCTTTTCACCGCTGTCTCTTTTACCTTTCTTTCTGTTTTCTCAAGGTCAATCACGTTACTACTTCAACTTCCTCTTTTAGTAATGTCTTCTCTTCGAATATATATATTTTAGAAAATCACGTAATAAATTGACTTTTTCAATGACTAAAAGTCTAATACACTCGCTAGTCTTCAGTAGACTCATATACTGCTGCTCACTTCTATGCAATCTACCCCTAAAGCTTATGCTTAAACTTGAGAAGATACAACGACATGCTATATGCACCCTATATAAACTGAAGTTCTCTTCAATAGTATCAATATCGACTCTAATGCGATCACTCGGCTGGCTTAAGTTTAGATATCTCTGCAGGTACAGACTACTATGCATCACCCATAAGGTGATACATCTTAGATCTCCCGAGTACCTAGCTGACTTGATCAGTATGCATACCCTTAGTCGAGCTAGCAGGAAATGTCACACGATGAAAATTGTGCAACGCTCGACTATCTCTGCTCACTCTGAATCTGCTTTCTCTGTGGTAGCTCCAAAATACTGGAATGCTCTACCATATGACATTAGGTGTTTGAAATCCTTGTCACTATTTAAATGTAAACTCTCCACGCACCTATTAACATTGTAACCTACCCTCCCTTTTCCTTTATTTGTATTGTACTTTATTTATTTTATTTTTGTTTCTTTCTCATGACGCCCATAACCACCACGTGATTTTGTAGTCAATAAAATATTTTAAAATGAAATAAAATAAAAATAATTACCATCCTCCTTCTTCTTCTCATTCAGTGGTTGCCATCTTCTCACCACCACCGCCCTATCCTCCCAGTTATATATTCTCAATACAATCCCTACTTCTCCTACTACCCTTTCAGTGATATCCTCTCACCATCTCACCCCTTTCAGTTGCACTTCATAGCCATAGCTGGAGTCCTTTCTTCTATCCACTCTTCTTCCTCATCCTCCTACTCCCCTTTCAGTGATATCCTCTCACCATCTCACCCCTCCATAATTGTATTTCATAGCTATCACCAGCTCATACTTATCCACCCCTCACCCCCTACCCTCACCATCACCCTCACCCTCCATCAGTTGGACTTCATCGCCATAGCCTGCTTCTCCTCCTCCTCACCCCCCTCCACCCATTTCCCCCCCCACCCTCAAACCCCCCTCCCTCACCCTCACCCTCCTCCACCCCTTACCACCTCACCCTCACCCTCCTCCACCCCTTACCACCTTACCCTCACCCCCCACAGTTGGACTTCATAGCCATAGCGTGCGAGTCCGACAACATGACGTCAGCCGACCAGCAGCGTCTGATACACGTGATCTCTGAGAACGGATGGCGCGAGGACACCTGTATACGTCACCTGACCAGTAAGAGCGTCTCGGCTCGAGCCAACGACTCCGCAGCCGGTGCCAGCCCTAAGCGGAACTCTTTCATCGACGAGGGCTTCGAAAGATCTCCAGGTTCTACTGTCGGTGTAGTGTAATTACTTCTACTATCGGTGCGCTGATTCGGCATTGACTATCAGCTATATTCTTAGGCCATGTTTGCACAGTAAATATCGTAACGTTAAAGCATAGAGCTAGAGAGAAATAGAGTAGTAAACAAGGTATCTGACATGCGGAAAGCGTCAATCTTATTTGGTCACCTCAAAATGGCGGATTTGACATATTTGATTCTTTATTTTGTAGCTAGAATAAAATTAATAATACCATTGGAAAGAGGATAAAAAAGTAATACACGTTTCATTTTTTACTTTTTTGATATAATTAATAATAATTAAGTTAATGTTTGATTAATTGATGGTTAACTGTCGTTAGCTCAGTGTACACTACAGTCATGCACTATAGTAACGGGTGTAACGTATTACACTAGACTAGATATAACGATGGCCGACGACCGAGGTCGATTACTTTCATCGTATATTACGCCATACTTGCCATGAAGAGGTGGTCGTGTATTCTAATGATTTTATTTACCGTATAAACTTGCCATAGAAAGTGGTTTTACCGACGAAGGAGAATTGCTCATCCAATCGCATTATTGTATTACAGTTGTGTAATAATCTGATTGGATAAGCCATCACTACATCGGTAACACTGCAGCCCTAAGAGAGTTATCTTGGCTTTTTTAATTAACGCGATGAAATCATAAGTCTAATATAAATCTACATTCTTTTTATTATATAAATAACTAATTCCTTGAAAATAATAAAAATTACGATACTTGTATCTGGTATATTGATTATAATGTTTATATATAGCATATTTAAATATAATGTTTATTTAAAATGATAGATAAATGATTCTATAATAATTGTAAAAAGAACACATTTAATTTATATATTTAAAATATAAATTCTGTTAGTTTCATATTATATTATTATATTTAATATTATATTATTATTATATTGTTCTATTCAGGAAAAGTAATAATTATATTTTATTTTTAAATTACACTTGGTATAAATTCAGTTAATTTCATATGACTGTAAAAGTCAAATACATTATTTATTCAAAATAGCAATGTGTATATATATTTTGATAATAATTTGTTTAAATTTATTTATAATTCTAGGAAATAGTAATATATAATATCTATATTTAAATAGGTTTTTTTTAAATACATAATTATTATATATTAATTTAAATAAAAATTATAATTTCAATTATATATCTAAAATATATATATATTAATAAAATACATTTATTTTAGAAAAAAAACATTCTTCTAAGAAAAATGATAATTTTGAGACAACGGTTGGAGTTGTGGGCGTTCCAACGATTCTGATAGTTCATCCTGATGGTTATTGTCATAGATATGTCATTAGCTATATTCTTAATATACATATATATCCTATTTATATTATTGATCATAATTTCATTAACATTTCTAATCAGATCACTAACTTGCATATGTAATGTGGCCTCTATCACCACCACTAACTTGACCTCTATCACCACCACTAACTTGACCTTTAACACTACCACTAACTTGACCTCTATCACCACCACTAACTTGACCTCTAACGTAACCACTAACTTGACCTTTAACAACCACCAATTTAACCTCCACCACTATCACCAATTTAACCTCAATCACTATCACTAATTTAACCTCTATCACTCTCACGATCCCTAAATTGACCTCTAACCTCACCTCACAGACTACGTAGCGTGGAAAGGAAGATACTGCGCCTTCGACTACCAGATGTTTGAGTTCTTCATGCAGCACATACTGAAGCTGTGCGGTTCCTCTCTGACCTCTAGCAATGTTCCCGACCCCTGGGGCCCTAATCTCGTTGACCTCTACGGTTACTACGACCTTCATTTTAGATATCGCACTCGTAGTGTATTTATTACCCTAGCTCCGAGTCTCTACAAGTGTAATATTGTAATTTGTATTTTTCCTCATTCATCTATAGTTGTATAGAATATAGCTAGTTTTAATCGTTTGAATATAATCATAATATTGATTATTTCAATAATTTGGCATATTTATGTGATATTAATATTGTATTATTTAATGTAACGTATTGAACATATATTATACGTATTATTATATTTTAAATAAACTATAAACATGTATTCAAATAATTTAATAGCACATTACGTTAGTTGCTAGGCTTGGGCACTAACTAATATACTATATGTATTGTATTGCTAATCTAATCCCAGAATGCTTTAAAACCTGCGTGTATATATATATATATTGAATTGAATTATATTTTTGAATTGAATTATATATTTATTTACTTATATAATATAAATTAATAATTAATACACGTGGCATATGTATACGATATAATATAGTTATATAATGAGTAAAAAAGAAACCCTTTACTAGCAATATGCTTTCGAGATATAATGCAAAACACACACACGTATACTAACCGAGGTTGTGTGCTTAACAGAAATTAAATCTCCGCGAATAACGTCGAACATGATGCATTCGCTGAATCACATTACGAACGGAACTGCGACCAGAACGCAAGGTTATCATCGTGCTATTGATGTTATTACTAATCTGTTTAGTATCATAGTCTACTACACTCTATTGCTGTTCCTTATCTATATAGTAAGTCTATTATACCAATATAATCACCTATAGTAGAATACACTTAATAAAATACTATTGTTGTTTATTACATACTATTGCTGTTATTACTAATCTGTTTAGTATCTGTCTATTACATAGTCTATTGCTGTTCTATATCTATATATTAAGTCTATTATCTATACACCGATAATCACGTATAGTAGAATACACTTCTATTCATTAATTTAATTAATATTCGACTAGATCCAATCGGAAACAAATCACTTTTTAATAACTTGGCTTTAATAAAGAATATCTATGTAAATATATTTTTTAATAAATTCAGGATTATAGATTATAACAATATTATTTGAAAATTTATGAATTCTAAATTATAAAAAGATTAAGAACTAATTTTAACTACACTAAACAATGGTAGAAATCCTCAACTCTTTATGATAGGTGTACAATTACACATTCTCCTGGTGCCATTATTTATATTAATCTAGTTTATTATAAATACATTATATTTACTTATTTAATGTAGAAACGAAAGAAATTAATTTTCAAACATATATTATATAATATATATATATATTAATTTACTCATTCGAACATAATTAATTACTTATTTTATTTGTTTCTTGTACGTAATATAATTTAGTTATTTAAAAATGTTCGATAAAAATGTCATATAATTATTAATCTATAAATTAAAATTAATTATTTGTGAATATATGTCTGAAAATTGAATAACTTATTTTTAACTACACCACTATATTGGTGAAGGCAAATTTACGATCATTTAGGAAAATATGTTTCGAGTGAACAATCACAAATGTGGCCTCATCTACATTATTACACTACTATACACATATATCTACATTATATTACATTACTATACACATATATCAACATTATATTACATTACTATACACATATATCAACATTATATTACATACTATACACATATATCAACATTATATTACATTATTATACACATATATCTACATTATATTACACTACTATATATATTTACAACTATATTTTTTGAAAATTTAATTTAATTTAGTCTTATATATATATCAACACTTGTGAGATTTTACAACATAAGCATGTTTTTAAATAAATGATTACCTTATCTTACCTATCTGACAGCTGGCACCACGATTCACTTCAACGCCCAACGACCCAAGTCGGCGCTGAAACAGAAGCTGTTCATCCGCAGTACAAAGGAACGCGAGGCGCTGTCGTCTCAGATCAGCGTGAACTCTCGACCCTATTCTGCGGGTAGCGACACCTACGGGGGCGGCGGAGGTCGCAGTAAAACAAGTTCGGCATCGACGTCGTCCAAGCGAAGGAAACGTTCGGCTAGTCGACGCGCGAAATCCGGTAAGGCGACTCGTACGACGAGCCACGCTTGAAACCAAACGACTTCAAACCCTCACCCCGCCCCGCTGTTTATAGGGGTTCGCGCGATACGCGGCGATGTGAAAATAGTCACCTCGTGAAAGACGCGATGCGAAATGCTGATTTTCACGATGTTTTACGAACGTACGACACCGAAATGGAACATGTGATTATCTGATCGTGTGAATGTTCTAGAATTAAAGACCTGAGAAGAACCCCATGCATTGTTTTTATCCTCTTCCTCTTGTTCCTCCTCCTCCTCCTCTATTATTATTTATTCTCTCTCTCTCTCTCTGTCTGTCTGTCTACTCAGACTCCGCCCATTTCTACGTTATATTATTTATTAACACAACCGTGATGATAGCAGACTCGTTGATTTATACTCTTTATTTTCTCATTACATTACGATATTATCATCATCTTCATTATTAGATAATTACTATCACTACCACCACTACTACCACTACTACTACTACTACTATGAATCCCGTCTGCAATATGATTGTCAGACTTTAAGACTTTGCAATAAAACTAATATTAACAACGTTCATATGTTTATTGACAATAACAAATTACTATGTAAATTTTAACAAATATATATATATATTGATAAGTTTATTTAAATACATAAACAAATCATAAATTATTTCTTAAAAGTGTATATATAGAATATAATAATGAATTAGGTAACATAATAAATACCATTAATAATAATAATAAAAAATAGAATAAAGCAATGTCAACAAATATCAACTATTTATAAGTGAATGAACTAAATGAATTTCTAATTAGATCAACTGATTAGATAATAATATAGTCAATATTTACATTAGAAAGAGCACTACAAAATATACTATAATCAATTTATAAATCATAGAATGTTATGAATTAATCATAAAATATAATATATAATAATATATTTATATTAAATCAATATTAATAGCATAATGATAAAATATCGATAATATCACAATTATTTTATATTTGTCTGCATTTTATTTAGATATTCGACAATTTATAAATTATTTTAACTTTTAAAATATTACGTTATAGTATAGGTTGTTTGTTATCTAAATTAAAATGTAGCCTTGCAAATATAGTCTTATTAAATATGCATTCTTTAAAGTTTTTAAATTTTAAAGTTATTACCCTCGATTAATTATATTTCATATCAGTATAATAAGTAAAGCAAAATGCAAGTATGTAATTTATACATGAATATTTAGAAAAATAGACGAATACATTAAAATAAGGAACTAATATAGATTGATTGATATATATATATATATATATATATAATATATAATAATACTACCTAGCATTTTAAATATAAATAGATGTGTAATAGTTATCAAAGTTTTCTAAAAACGATATATAAAAGAGATATAAGAGCTATATAGATTATCTATAGATTATTTCTCTCTTTATAGATACATATATGTTGTAACGTTTCATGGTGAACATAATCCATAATTCATGATTTCATTTCTGCTTTGGAAACCTATTTAGATATGAGAATTTAGTACAAACAAATTAAACATATAAATAGTGTATTAGTGGGTAGTTGTGTGACAATGGATGTTGGTGAAACTGACCCTTGCCTCGATGAACTCGACCTTGCCCTCTAATGAACTCAGTTTCTCGTTCAGTGTCGACAGCCGCGACTTACAAGACATATCTGAAACGCGTGCGTCAGGAGATAGATGTAAAAAGTAATGCTTCGTGAAATCAATGAATATATACACTAACAAACCCGCGTATATATATATTCGTATATATATATATATATATATACAAATATTACATACTATAATAATGAGTTTGTGACTACTATATAGCGAAGACATGAGACATATCCTCCGTGATCTGATGACTCATAATCTAAATACACGACCTCCAGTAAATATATTATTCTTTGTTTATGTCAGCGTATCGTTATCTTTGGCTATTATTATAATTATACTGCAGAATACATATCTTCTTAAATATGACATCAATCAATAAACACCTTGACCTTCAGTAGGAACTTGGGGACTCATCACCAGTTACCTTTAATACATCCCTCTCTTGTACTAAATACGCAATATAATGGTACACCCCTAAACCTCCATCGCCGTTGCTTAAACAATTACTTTCATAAAACAATATTAATACTACTAAGGACATGTTAATCAACTAGATTCTATATAAACCAACATAATATATATATATATATATATAAATTAGCAATATATTCTACTAAAAATAAGTATTATAACATTAGTATATCCAGCTATATCCAGCTAAATATGTCCCAAAACTAACGTTTTTAGTTTATAATAAATATAAATAATCAACAATTATTCAATAAGTTAACTTGCAACTTCTAAAGTGCTTTAAATAAAAATGTAACTAATGACTATTTTCCCCTGTTATTTAGTACCATGCAGCATTGCTTATCATCGACTATTGATAAGAAGTTCACATATTGTTGAGATAATATATAATATAAACTCTTAATACATTTACATGTGTAATTAAATATACATATAAGCTTATATGTACTAGTACATACCTATATATAAAAAATAGTATACACTTGAATTTTTTACAAATATTCTATTAACAAATAATAATCCAATATAAATAATGTATATAATATATACATATATATATATATATATACATATATATATATATATATATATATATATATATATATATATATATATAAACCAATATGAATAATATATATATATGAAGAAGAGCTAAAAGCTTTGTCCGTTTCTATAGTTTATTCAACAAAACCTATTCAATAATACAAATATACACTACCAACGATATGCCGTTATCGATGCCTACCGTGGTATCTTCCACGAACAATTTCTCGAGCAAATCTTAGAAACATGTTATCGATGACGATAAAACAAAACTCCTATAACAATTATCGTGTGTTGCATGAATTCAACGCTCGATGCCGCACATATTACTTGTAGCGCGTAGCTTATATCACGTAACAATGCAGCCTATCCAATACCACCAGCTAACACTCACCCACATCTATGTGTACCCCACATAAAACCAGCTCTACAACATATATATATATATATATATATATATATATATATATATATATATATATACTCTCATATTGGGGGAATACTTTTATTATAAAACTCGATAACATTATTATTTTACGAATAAAAAAAGTGTGCTAAAATGTGTATATAATGGTGATAAAATGTAAAAAAAATTTATACTATACATAATTCTTTAAAGTTTACTGATTGTGTTAAATAGATACGGAAAATTTATATTTAGAGAAAGACATAATTCTCTTCCATCAAACTTACAGAATATATGCAAGGTTATTTGAGATTATGATACTCTTAATAGAATTAAAATTAGAACCCAACGAAAACTTTTTTATTTATCTAATTAAGTGCAACTGTTGTGGAACAATTTAAAAAAATATTTAAGAATAACAAATAGTATATATGCATTTAGTACTAATTTTAAAAAGATTTTTATAAATTGTTATGATGACAATTAATTGTTAGTAATACCTAACTTGATAAAATAGATAACTAGCATTATTTATTTATTTTTAAATTATTTTTAATTTAATTTATATTAATTGACCAATGATATTAATTATTTTAAATTATACTTTCCAATTTTTATAAATTACTTATTTAATTTACTAATTATAAATAAATAAATACAAATATATAGGTAATAAACTTCTAAATTTATTTAGTAAGATTGAATTATAATTTAATATATTAATTAAATATTTGATTATAATTGAATTATAATTATAAATGATGTTCGTCAAATATTAAACAACATTTTAAGATACTTTAAAATTGATAAATATTATACAAGAATTATTTATTTTATTTGTTTATATGAAATTATTAATTATTAATATTTATATATTTTGTATATATATATATATAATTGTACCTATTCGTTTATATTTGTTTTAGCTGTTCCTTTATTGTAATGTAAATTATATTTTAAAATTACACTCTTGACTTATTATAAAAATAATATTATTTTTAGTGACATTTTATATTATATTTTTTATTTTTTGACATAATATACAATTACCAAACATATTTTACTCTTTTTACATTCATGACTTAATATAAAATTAATAATAACAACACATACTTTACATTCTTTTGACAAAATATAAAATTATGAAAATTTGAACTTTTGAATTATTATAAAATAATTGAAAATGATTTGTATACTAATTAAATACATTTTAATTTATAGTATTAAATTACAACAATATTTTGTCTTATGTATTGGATTATTGTTGTGTATTAATTGTATTTATTTGTGTATGTTTATTTGTGTATGTTAAGGGGATCCCGCACATAACAAGCAATTTGTCAATTTCGTGTATAAATCAGTGTTCCATAGGTTATTACCGCCTATGGTAATAACCGCGGTAATAACCGGTAATAACCTGTCCGGTAAAAACAGGTTTTTACCATGGTAAAAACCTAGTGTTATCTATATAATTTACAATTATATATTATTTATAGATTTTATATTTAATAGATAATATACAATTATAAAGTTAAATAATACTACATTAAAATCAATATTATAAGATTTTTTATATTAAAAAAAAAACTTTATTAATTTTGACTCTATGTAAAGAAAACATTTTAAAAATAAATAATATGATATTGAAATAAATGAGTAAATAAGTAAATATATATATATAAAATATTGAATATAATAATATATTTATTTTTGCATTAGTAAAAGGAAAGCCCATTCACACCAAATAAAGCGAGTGATTTTTCACCGATATGCGCAGTAACGAAATCGTTGAGAAATAGTTAAATATTTAGAGATATCTCGAAATGATGAATAGTGATATTGTCATGATATCGATGATATATTGGTGATATATCGGTAGGGGTGTAGCACAGAGAGAGAGAGAAAAATCCGTACGATATTGGTGAAAAATCGGCCAACTTTTTCGGTGTGACAGGGACTTAATATTGTAAAAAATAATATATATATTAAACAATAGAACTAATAATATTTTCATTGAGAAATTATTTGAATATATTCATTATTTGATTTTATACCATGATATTTAATTAAATATATTAAATATATCTATATATATTGTTAATTATATATATATATATATATATATATATATATAAATACTGAATAGATTATTTATTTTTATATATATGAAATTAAATATAGTTTTTACAAATATTTTTTACAATACTGTATAACTATTTAGTAATATTTTCATTGTGTAATTTTATGAATATATAACACAATATGATTTTATTTCATTTATAAAATATATCCAATTACATCAACTTGTTAATTTTACAATATAAGGGTGGCAGACCTCAAAATCCAGTTGGATTTAAAATAATAAATGTACTATAAATGGCATAATAAAGCAGACAAATGTTGACAAATTTTCAAATAAATCTGCTAGATTAATTAGCCATAACATTTATATATAAATTAATCAATATTACTTTAAATTTCAATATACATTTTTTTAAAGGTATTATATTTTATGAGTACTAGGTTTTTACCGGTAATTACCGGTTATTACCGGTTTTTACCGTAAATTAACATGGTAGAGATAGGTTTTTACCGGTTATTACCGGTTTTGCCCGGTAAAAACAGGTTTTTACCAAAAATAATGGAACCCTGGTATAAATAGATAGGAAAAACATAGGTCCACTAAAAAAAATAGAACTGATATTCTATTCATTCAATTGACCTAATTTTTATTGTAATGTATTCATAACATATACATGCATAGGAAAATAGAAAGTTATTTTTAATATTATTATTTATTATATTATATATATTATATAAATTAAAAATTAGCGATACGAAAATGATGGTATTTCTATAGAAATTATCATTTTATACAATGAATTATATACATTTTATAAATTATCTCTCTATTTTACTATTCACATAATTTAATTCTATATAAAGCAAACAAAATTAATATTATAATTATAATAGTTTTTATGTTCTATATTTTTGAATGCACATACCTAGCGTGAAATAATTATTCTGAGAAAACAGCGTTTTAAGTTTGACAGCATAAAAATGTAATATTGAATAGTATATAATATAGCATTATCTTATCGTCATAAAACATATTGTTATGCCATTTTTATACTGAATTCATGTCTGATTTTTTTACAGATATTAAAAAACACTACAATAAATATTATTATGTAATAATAAAAAAAATTATCATCACTTTAAATGTGCGGGATCCCCTTAACCATATATATTTATTTACGTTTTGTCTAATTATTAATTTATTTTGTTTTAAGTATTTTATTTTATTTTATTGTTTATGTCTTACCTTAAAATTTAAGGCTTAAATATTATTTATAACATGATAAATGACAATATGAGCAGCTTTTTTAAATGTATTCTATCTATTTTAATAGTAATTATAATGAAATATTAACATTATAAAAATTAGGAATATGTATGAATCTATAGGAATATACATTTATAATACATACATTTTACATTTTTCGGTTTTCGGACTGCAAACTGTGCTTATAAAGCAATCGGCCGTCCATATATATTTAAAGTTAATATTTCATATTAAATAGGTAGGTTTTCAGTAGTTTCTTGAAGTTGGGAGTTGATGGTGTAGTACGGATGGATGTGGGGAGAGTGTTCCACGAGTATGGGACGGATATTGCCCATGCTCGAGTGTTGGTTGAATGTAATTTGTGTTTAGGAGGAAGTTGAAGTAGAAACGTATTGGTGGAGCGTGTAGTGGTACTAGTTGGTAATTTAAGTTTGAGTAGGGATGCTAGGTAGTCAGGAGAGTCATGGTGGATTGCTTTATGAGCCAGTAGTAGAGTTTTATATAGGATTCTATGGCGTACAGGTAGCCAGTGGAGTTTAACTAAGAATGGAGATATATGAGTGTGGGAGTATTTTGGTATGTTGAATATACACCTAGCTATAGAATTTTGAAGAATTTGTAGTTTAGTAATATACGATGAGGGGGTATTATAAAGGATAAAATTGCAGTAGTCGAATAGATGTAGGATGTAAGCAGAAGCTATAATAGTAGCGGTGGATATTGATATTGAATGACGAATAAGGCGTAGTGAATGTAGTTGATAGTTTAATAGTTTTGTTATGTGGGACAGTTGTCTGTAAAAATTAACGTTAATTCTATTTTATAATGTATTTTTATTATGACGGAGTGGCTGATGTTATTTGTGACAGTGTAGGTGTGGTACATGTTCGGGGTAAGGAATACACATGTAGTAAAATGCAAGTATTGCCTGTGTTCTTATTCTTGGCACAAATAGTATTCCTAAGGCATTGGAACTGACGAATTCATACCCCTGAAGTTGATACACCATATATCCTCTTTATTTACAATTATTGTTGGCTGCTCTGGATATAAATGTAATAATTATATATCTCTGTTTTTTATAAATGTATTATTCTAATAGAATACTAAATAATTAATATTGTTTTGATAATTTTGTTCTTTTACTAACTTTAAATCTTAAAATTTTATTTTATTTATTTTACTTTTACTATAATTTTATCCTCGTAGATGTTCTTTAGGAAAGTGAAACGGGTAAGACGACTAGATAAACGTCTCGCTTATGGTCATACCTAACTTCTGATATTATTATTATATATATAAATATATATTACTAAAAGTTATTTATATTTAAAATCTAATAAATGTATAAGAGTTGTTACACTAACTAGGGAATACGTACACATATTAGGGAATAAGTACATACCTACATTAACCTGTGCGCTATTGTATTAATTATATAAGTTATGATATATGTGCCATGTAACCTTATATAACCCGATATACTATACGTATGATGATATTCAATGATTACACTCTCGCTTTTGCACTGAATTAAATCTAATTTAGTGGATATAATATTATAACAATGTTGTAGATATTAAAGATAGCATATTAGTCATCGCTTATGAGTCATAATTAATCATTGCAATATACTCTTTATATTATTTACATGAATAATATGTTTTTTAATAAATAAATTAATTAGAGCATTATATTTATATATATATATATATATATATATATATATATATATAGTATATTCTGTGTATGGTTGCTATGCTTTATATAGCTAGAGATATGCAATAATTTATATAGGAAATTATCAGAATTTTAAATAGATAACAACAATATGAATAGCACATACAAGTAACTTAACTACAATATGTATGCCAATATATTAGCCATAGCTCATCTAGATAAGTAAACGATACCACATATAATGTACGATGTAAGATATTGTACTACTTGATAATAGTTCATATTTATCCACCGGGTGTTGCTCTTATTATCAGTGCTAGTTAGATACAGAACACCGGCGCTACCTGGATAACGTAGCACTATTAAGTTGTGGCTGCGCTGATGTTTACCATAATTAGTGGCAGTGTGATTAGTGTTGGCCTACACTTATTATAGCCGACCACTTACTGCATGTACGTTACTAGCTAACCACACATGTGTATACATGTGTGTGTGTGTGTGTGTGTGTGTGTGTGTATGTGTGTGTGTGTGTGTGTGAATATGTATGAAAGGACAGGATGTCTGTGACTATCTCTGTAATGGTTACTTTCATACTCCAAGCTAGATTCTTTCAGTGGTATATTTAATTATATTACAATGATTTAAATCTTTGTATCGAAGATTTCGAAGATTTCGAAGATATTTGTATATTCGTCAAATAAAAATGAATTAATATTTTTAATTTGTTTTTAAATGATATAATTTTATATAAATGATTTTATTACAAATACGTACTTATTTATAAATTAGATTCGAATAGATTTCATACATTTGACGGCATACATTATGCGCACGAGTGTGCTGGTATTTATGCGTAATACACACTGTACACTGTATACGTATGCGCACTATACAATAAAGTGGTAACTACTGGTCTCGGATATGATGTAACCTAAACTTGACAAGCATTTCTTGTATTACTATATATTATTTAATATGCGACTAATAAAGAATTGAACTATGTTCGAATGATGATAATAATCATTATGGTACTTTAATATGGTAAGGGAATCTTTACAACTAAAAATGATGAACAACATTATGTTATCAAATTTGTTTATTAATGTTATATAACAATCAGATATATATTATCTATAATTTGGGAAATTTTCATATATTATATAACTATATTATAATTATATCATAAAATAAACAAATAAATAACATATATGTATTCCTACAGTTGTACTTCTTATATGGACCGTGGTATACGAAATGACGTTGGATGCTATATATATGGCTGTTATCATTTAGTATTACCGATGTACCTATTACAAGGAATTTCCGTCGATTTTTAAATTTATGAACATAGTTTTCCCTCGAATTGACCCTCGAATATAATTGATCTCAGTACAGCTTATGATATTGATCCTATTGTATAGGATCACTTGGAGATGCAGCTAAATATAAAATAAAACCAAACTAAAGTAATAAAACAACCCAAAAATAAAAATTGAAACCTGACATTCTAATAATAATAATCGGTGGCCTTCTTCGAGATGTACGCTAACGTTTAGTAAATAATCTGGTAACTTATTTACACATTAAAGTTAATGATTAACATAATTATTAAATATATCCTATAGTATAGTGAGAAAGAAGTAAATATTTGTAAATGTAATATTTAATATAATATTAATATAATATTAAATATTATTTTTAATACTCAATGAACTATTGGATCATATGAACTTTACGATTGACGGACATCGATCGTTAAGTTTACTTGATTATAATGTATTTTAGCATATAAGATTAACTTTACGATCGACGGATATCTGTATATATTATTAGTAATAATTTATTACTATTATAATTATTATTATTATAATAATAATTATTAGTATAGTAATTATACTAATTATATACATTACAATCAAGTTTACTTAATGACGGACATCGATATCCGTCGAATTTGTCTATTGATCGTAAAGTTCCTTTGATCCGAATTATTAATTAAGGGGATGTCACACACCTTGTTTTGGTGAAAATAATTTTTAATTTAAAATTTTTTTTATTTCATAATACTATTCTATGATTTTTTTTAATATCTATAATCAAATTATTTATTAAAAGTTTTAATTTAAAACAGTCTAGAAATAACATAAAAAGTGGTTTATATATATTCATTGTATATGATATATAATGTATTCATATATATTCAAATGCTGTTTTCTAAGAATAATTATTTCGCGCTAGGTATGTGTGTATAAAAGAACGAATATCAACTATTATATATAATACATATATGTATTCTATTAATTTGTATTGCATTATATAAATATCATATATAATATATGAATACTAATACTGACGACATTTTATAAATTTGTATGTATTTTAGCATATAAGATTAACGTTACTAAGTTAGTAACTTACTAACATACTATCATAGTTACTATGATCATAACTAAGTTACTAACTATCATAGTTACTATGTGTATAATAATTATACAATTATAATAATTGTAAAAAATATTAATTTCTATAGAAATTCTGCAAATTAAAAAATTAAAATGTGTGCATATGTATAAGATATATATATATATATATATATATATATATATATATATATATATATATATATATATATATGTTATACAATATATATATTATACAAATTACGCCAGTAATGGCATGTGTATACATTTATTAATAATTAATTAATCAATTAATCAATCATTAATTGATTTAATGAAAATTATATTAAATATTATATTTAATATAATACAAAACAATTAGCTCAATTCAATGAATAGAATTATGCAAACGTAGATTTTATATACCCATTATTTGCTATCTATATACATAGAGAGGCGGGTGTTGTGTTACATCCCCTTAATTAACTACTAATGTAATCATTAAATTAATCATTAATTTAATGCATACCAAATGAATTTAAGAATTCTGCTATCTTTTTAATACTTCCAGTTATTTCTTCGATATACGTTCTATTAGACCAGTCATTGTATATCTGAAGCTGTTGTGGAGATACAGTATCTGCTGTTTTAATTGGTTTACCAGTCATGTTAATTCAATTATTATTTAAATTATTAATTAACAATCTAATAATATAATATAATAATATTATTATATGTTGAATTTTATGTTGATATATATAGGGGTGATAGTTCAACTATTTAAATTGTTTAGATCCTAGTTAAATTGGGTTTAGTTATTTTTGTTATAATATAGCAAGCCCTAAAAAGGGTGGATACGGGGACGAGTCACTTCGTCCGCAAAATGTGGTCACTTCGTCCGATCTGATTAGTCGTTTCGTCCGGATATATTTTTACATAATTATATCGATGAAGTATACACTATTTTAACTAATATATTTAATTAAATATAGACTATATAAGACGATATCATAACTGAAAATATTTTAAAAATATATCTAAATTTGTAAATTAGTGTAATTCATATGTTTTAGGTGGGTCTCGTTTATTTATGAAAAATGCGTTTAATATTTTTGATCTGAATAGTCGTTTCATCCGGACATCTTTTTACCTAATTATACACAATTTTAACTAATATATATTTAATTAAATATAGACCTATATCACAACTGGAAATATTTTAAATATAAATTTATATTAAATTATTATAGTTATAAGGTGATATCAAATTGATATCATATCAACATAGTATTATCAAAGGGCTTTGGTATTTTACTAAGTATAGTAGGATATATAATTTGAATTATTCAACATCGCATCAGTTAGATTATTTAACTAGTTTAACCAGGGAGGTAACCTGGTTTAACTAATTAGTTATTGACCTTAAGTTAATTATGGAATTGTATTTTTGTTAATATTAAGATATCTTAATGCTGCTCAATTAATATTATGCAAATACAAGCCATATTGTACCGTGCTCCTATTTATTGTCAAGCATATAGACTGTCTGTTCATCAGAAAATATATATATTATGATTGGGTGTTCAAAAAATAAATATAATTATTATAATAATATTTATAATATTATCAGATACCTGCATAGATTTGTATTTTAACTATACATATGATACCTGCATTGATATTGAGTGGGGACTCACTATAACAAGACCTATTATAACCTCGAGGTTATAGGAGGTCTTGACTATAATGTCCATGCATGGATGCGTGCTATTATACAAACATGTAGGTACCATCGAAATAAAGAAAGTTTGTACACTTTCATATGAAACTTAATATTATATCGATGGTAGGTATGATCATGGCCTCCTTTAGCTTCCAAGCTAAAGGAGGCCATGGTATGATATTACGGCGTGCGTATTATCAATACATCACATACACCGATATAGAGATAAATGTCTCTCTAGCTCTGTGATCATATACCATCGTGGTTATTGAAGGCTATAGGATATATTTATATTATATTATTACCTATATTATTTATTAATATGGCATATTTTAATACAACATAGAGCATATATAAAATAAGTGACATTGTTTATGAAATATGTATTGATCTAATATATTATATATTATTTATTAATATGGCATATTTTAATACAACATAGAGCATATATAAAATAAGTGACATTGTTTATGAAATATGTATTGATCTAATTATAATACTTATAAATATATATGCTTATTATATATCTATTATTAAGTATATCACAATATCAACTGATAATTATTGTGTAATATTATGTTTGACCAATCGATATAAATAAAGTAATTTCTTTACATCGATGGTGTAAACATAGAGAACGAACCAATTCGTTATATATGGGTGTAAATGTATAGATGGGTATATTAGACATGATTAATTAAAATATAAACATTACAAGCAAATGTACATGTATATAAATATGTTAGTATACTATATGAAAATATCACTTTGAACTATTTATTTTAAATATGTAAAATAATAGTTCAAAGTGATATTTTCACATAAACTAAATTTCTGAAGAATATATGTATTAACGTTATTTATCGTAGACTACGATTCGTAGTAATTAACTCTGAATAATATGTTTACTAATTTTTTACACATTATGATTAATTCTGGAAAAGTTACAGTTATCTTCTGTTAATAGTAGCACCCTTGAAATGAAATCTATATTTATTGGATATTTATATTTATAAATTGAAAATTTAAAAATATTAAAGCATGGCAGATGATTTACATGACGATTGGTGGGTAAAAGATGATGTATCGGATGATAAAATTATTAGTGATAATGGTAAGAAATTATATATTATTTTTGTCGTAATTTTAATATGGATACATACTTATACAAACTTAAAATTAATAAATATATTATTTTATAACAAAATAATTTTGTTATATTTTGAAAATGTATCATTAATTTATTGATTAGATTTAAAAGAAAATTAATATAAATGATCTAAACTGTCTCTTACATTATACATATATTGTATAATGTATAATAATTCATATACATATATACATTAATATTTTATGTTTTATTTAAACGATTTAACGAATTTATTTGTGGTTAATCTTTTTGGATAATTTTGAAAATAATTTTGTCAGAATATTTCCAAAATTATTTTGATAATTATATATATATATATATATATATCTTACGATTAATAGAGAGATAAGTATTTAATTTTGTAATTTATTATTATAATAATATATTATAGTTATAGTATATAAATAATTTATACTATACTTTATAATAATTATATATTTAATCATGAAATTCATGATGAATACAACATAATCTTTTAAATAGTTTATCATAAAGCTAAGCCTTTAATACTATGGATTCACTGCCATATTATATACTATATGATATACATATAATATTATATTATTATATTAAATATAATAGTATATACTATATAATATAGAGTTATTAACTTATCCCATTGGTAAATAATAATAAATACCAGATATAATATATCATATATAGAAAATTACTGTGAACTTTAAGTTAAACTATAAATTACAATATATTTTAACTGACATTTTAGAATATCTTTCAAATAATACTGCGCTGTTTCAATGCCAGAACTTATAACTATTCGTCAATATTAATATTATAATTATATATAATATTTCAATATAGACCTCTAATGGGTAGTAAAACGATACATTATATATAAGCTCTATTAAGAATAGTCTGCAATTATTTCTATATTATGTTCATATATTTGTTAATTTATAATATAAATTTTATATATATACATATATATATATATATTCATTTAATATAATTAAATATAATGTTTATTATCATTGGCATGCCAATGTAAGAATATTCATAAATTATACAAATTAAATAATTTACAAATATATATTCGGTAATTTAAGACTAGGTAATCTCGTACGACTTATTAAATTTAGTTTATTTTTTAAGTATTGTACGTAAATTTGATAATAAAGTTATCTTAATTTCTTTAAATTTCTCCTCTAGTCTTCATTTATATACATATATTATATTTTGAATCAATATTCAATAAAATGTAATTATAAATATTCGAATAATAATTAAATAATTATGAAATAAACTTAATTTAAGAAGTCATCAGAGATCGCTTAAAAAGTCATACAAAATTACCATATAAGTCGTCCAAGATTACCTCATCCAAAATTACCTCGTTTGAGATTACTGGTATTCATATATTCTATCTTTAGTATATATTCTCTATCAGCATCAATAAATATATCTTTAAAACTCAATCTACATAGATTAATATATTTTAATCTAATAATTGATAATTAAGAATTCTCTCTAGATATTATTTATGTACATTTTTATAATTTTACTACACAATAATGTAATATTAATATGTATTTATTTCATATAATTCAATATTATACATCGATAGAAGAATCTTCAAAAATAAGCGATAATGAAGTTGATGATAAATCTGAAGAAGAAGTCACCAAGAAAACTAGCAAATCGGAGAATAGTACCAAGAAATCTAGCAAATCAGAAAGTAGTACCAAAAAATCTAGCAAATCGGAGAGTGGCACAAAGAAAAGGAAGCAACCCGAATCACCTGATAAAAGTGAAGAAACTGTTACGAAAAAAAAGAAGAAAAGGAAAAAGATGGTAATATAATATCAATTATAACGTAATATCATTAATGTACACTATGCATAAATACTAATGCGTACAGTTTTCCTTTTAAATATTAAATAATGATTTAATTTATAATTATATTAATACTAATATAAACTTGATTGATTACAAAAACATATAAACTCACGCAGTATTTAATAGTATGTTTCACTATATAATTTAATCTTATGTAATAAATAGTTATCCTATTATGTAACCAACTAGTAATAAGCCTTATTTATATGGGTGACTAATAATTAATATTCGCGATATATAAGTATGCTTCTTTAAATTATTATTATTATACACATATAGTATATAATAAGTATCGTATAATCATATAATGTCTAATAATTCTAATAAGTTTCGGGTATTTAAAAAAAATATATATTCAAAGATTTTAATTTTAAATATTTCGAATGTCATAATGAATACATACACATTCTAAAGATGCTAATTACACTGTACCCCAGCTCATTAAGTATCATACAATATATAAGTCGTAATATACAATGGTATTAATGCTACCCTAACACTGTACCCCACCCTATCACAATGAATACACCCCAATGCTCCCCTAACACTGACCACTGTACCCCACCCTATCACAATGTATACACCACAATGCTACCCTAACACTGCCCACTGACTACCCCACACTCACAATGAATACACCCCAATGCTACCCTAACACTGACCACTGACTACCCCACCCTATCACAATGTATACACCCCAATGCTACCCTAACACTGCCCACTGACTACCCCACACTCACAATGAATACACCCCAATGCTACCCTAACACTGACCACTGACTACCCCACCCTATCACAATGAATACACCCCAATGCTCACCTAACACTGACCACTGACTACCCCACCCTATCACAATGAATACACCCCAATGCTACCCTAACACTGACCACTGCCCACCCAGACAATCACCGAGGTACTAGCCAACGCGGAACACTGTCCTCCCGAGGCCAGCCAACTTATCGATATCATCGTAGCGGAGTTCAAGGACAAACTACCTGGAGTGGAATACGATGACATCTCTATCGATGGTTTCCTCACAACAGCCTACAGCAATAACCACGCATTAACTTCTACAGCATTATAACCTATTCTAGCAACGCAACCTACTAAATCGCGATATCATATTATAGTAACATTTTTGAGATATATGTAAAAAAAACCTTAAATTTATTATTAAATTTATTTACGCTCTAAGCTGAATTTCAAATGATCATTGATGTCCATTTTTTGAATATTTTGACCTCGAATATTTATATCGTGTTATTTTATATTATGTTTGATTAACATTAAAAACAAATAGTAAGTTTACAGTACGACCCTCTATTCGCTCATGTCATCGTATTGCCTCTCATCATTACAATTAGACCGTTCATAGGGTCTAGTTAACGTAGATTAATCAGTGAATGTTTCTCTACTTATAAGAGATAAATCTCTACATATTTGTTTTTGTTATTGTTATTTTTTATTTGGTGGAGTCCTTTCATCCAATCCAGGAACTTAGATGAAGTGTTCACGTATAACCATTATTGGCTCTAATGTCCCTTCGAAGCCGCTCTCATGTTAATGCATCAATGGTTTTAACGAGAGCCGATCATTTATTTATACACAATTATATAAGATCACTTCTAAATAATATTTTAAGACCCATTTTATAAAATTAATTAATGGTCCGGACGAGGCTCAATCCTGTGTCCTACTGCTTGTGTGTCTGACGTATGGCAATGAACTCGTATTTCTCATTATATATGCGATTATTATCTATACATGTTTGACGCATCATCAGTTAAGGTATTAGACACATAGCCTATGTAATAGGTAATTAGCATAGGTAATATGTATTAGACACATGAGTTATAGGTCTTATAAATAACTCATAACATTAGTCTTAAAATAATATTTGGAAGTTATCTTATATAATTATTAATTGTGTAAAAAAAAATGCATCTTTTATCTTGGCTCGTTTAAAACGGTTTTTAATTAGTTTTCGTTACAATTTTTGTCAGTTTTTTAAAGCAATATTATTATCTAAACTAATATTATTATGATAATTTATTATATATATTATTTTATTAATAATGCGTAAATAATACATAATCGTAATTAATGTAATCATAATTTTATACAAGTAATATATATATATATATTGATGATATAGAAATATCGCTAATATATTTTCGGCATTATACTAAACTCCATACTTTTTTTATATAATATCACTATATTATAGATATATATTATTTGAATTTTTTTTATATAATATATATTTATATTGTAACTTAATTTAATTTGTTCAATCAGCAGCATTCTAATAATAAATCATAGTAATAGAAATATATTTTTAAAAAGATGTTTAATTTTTTTTTTAAATATATCCAATTATAAATATTAGTGCATTTTTTCCGCTTTTTATTCATATTTATAACCAACACTTAACATTCGTTTTTTATTCACTCACATCACTAATAATTATGTGTACAAAGAGTAGCGGTTCTCATTAAAACATGGACGTCTTAATATGAGAGCGGCTTCGAAGGGACATTAGAGCAATTTGACAACAAGTAAATACTTCATCTAAATGAGTAGATGGGATAAATGGACTCAACCAAATCAAAATAACCTAAATATATTAATGCGTTAATCTTTATAGCGAGAGTAATATAGCGTCTTTATTTGCTAACATCGCGTATAGCATTAGTAGTAGTAGAGAATAGCAGCGTTCACGTATGTTATCATAGCTCCATCTTCATAGATTTATAGTTTACCTAGATTGGTAGTCACGTGATTTTTCTTCAACAGACATAGTGCCTCGATTTAGGAAACTTAAGATGGCCGACTATCACTTATAAAGTATTATTTAATCAAATTAAATGTTGCAATTATATTACAATATAAATATATAAATTAAATAAATATAAATGTTTATTTTGATATAATTGAAACGCATTTTATAAGCGTATATAGAAAAGAAATCAAATGTATTTAAAAATCAATAGTATTTATTTGAATATATATAAAAATCAATATTATTTGTTTGAATATTTATTTATTATTAAATGCATTGGTCATATTATGGTGGCCATCTTAAGTTCCCTAAATTGAGGTACGTATGTCTGTTGAAGGATTTTACATTAGTGAGATACAGCAATACCGATCTATGTAAAATACAAATCTATGCCCGTCGTACACAGCCGATAACTTCTGCGAATGCAACACCAAAGACCTCGGTCTCATCGACTACTTGAAGTCGGTGGAGAGCGCTTGGCCCGACGTTCCCTCGGCGCCGGAGAAATCGAAATTCGTGAAAAAAGTCGAGAAAAAGAACGAGAAAAGTGCGTACCCCATTTCATAGGACCCTTCGTAACGTTGCATCTCTTATATATATATATATATTTATAGAAAAAGGTAAAAACAAAAAAGGGGAGAAACCATCCAAAGAAAATGGTAAAGATAAAACTGAAGAAGATAAAGAGGACAAGGAAGACAATAAAGAAAAAGATGAAGACGCCACTAAAATAGAACCCATAGATAATGGCTCCCCCTCGTTGCTGATGATTACCTGCGGGGCCATAAGAGCTACGGATTTAATAAGGTTATCACGCGTTAGAGAGTAAGTATGTATACGATTAAGTTATCATTAAGTTTAATTATATATATATGTGTGTATGTGTGTATATTTATTGGAAATATAACACTGATGTAACCATGTAATATTGCCTATCTATAGCACATATTATATATATATATATATATATATATATATATATATATATCACATCTCTTTTAATAACTATAACACATTTATAACTGTTACTTACAGTTCTATCTATACGATTAAGTTATATATGTAAAATATACCGTTTATTAAGAGTATAAAATTCAATAATTATAGATTTTAAACTACAAATATAACGCCGAGTTTATATTGTACGCGAATATTATAATTGTGTTCGTATTATCTAAATATATTATACTTATTTATTTTTATTATCATCGTTAAATAGAGATCTTAAGAAAGACGAAAAGAGTGGTGTCAAGATTGCGAAGTTATTCGCTAAACACTTAAAAGTTAGTTATCTGTTGTATTTCATTCATTTATATATATATATACATATATCTGTTGTATTCACTGATTATGTACAACGATTTAGAAATGTATATTATAATTCATATTAAGTTATATCGTATTAAATAGCATTACTAACGTTATCTACCTTTTCTAATCTTTTGATTCTTCGTTTATCTACCTGAAACCTTTTCTAATCTTTTGGTTGGAATTGTATCTTTTTATATGTTTTAATTAATTTAATCTAATACATATTATATAATATTCGATGTCACAATATATATATATCCGTATATAAATTATATGCCCCTGTTAAATAATCCCGAAAGATAACAAAAATAATTTAAAAATAAATTAATTATAAGAAATAATTATAAACTGCCTGTGTGGCTCAGTTGGCTAAGTCGTAAGACAAACAAGTAGTAGGACACGGGTTCAAGCCTCGTCCGGACCATTAAAATAGGTCTAAAAATATTATTTAGAAGTTATATAATTGTGTATAAATAAATGATTGGCTCTCGTTAAAACCATGGATTCCTTAACATGAGTGTAGCTTTGAAGGGAAATTAGAGCCATATATGGTTATAAGTGAAAACGTCATCTAAGTTCCTGGCTGGGATGAAAGGACTCCACCAAAATAACAATAATAATATATATATATATATATATATATATATATATAGACATTGATAATTATTAATTCAGTCTATTGTATAACTATTTAAAATAAAGCACATTACGATGATTACATTTATTATCTTTGGCCATTATATTAGTGTGTAAATAAAGAAGGCACATGTTAATTACCCGCGTGCTTGATGTTAGCCAACACTATTCGACTGCTAATGTAAGCCGCTAATCATTATGCTACTCTGTATCACCACCACTTATCGACCACCACTTATAGTTATTGTTAAAGTAGATCAAAGTTCCTACACAAAACTAAGAGATCACTCCAACTTGTACGGATCTCTCGTAAGGCACGGTCCCGGTGTAGCGACTTTTTGTTTATTTGACATGTAGTAGATAGGAAATACGTAGGGTTATTCGAATACCGTTTACGATAGAACTATTGATTGTATTGAGCCAATTTGTATTGTATCACGTTCACATTATATAAATGCATCTTTGCGAAGAATACATTTTCTAGATATACTATATTACATATATATTTTTATACATATAAAAAAAAATGTATTTTAAAAAGAATCTAGAATTACTTGAATATATTTTTATAATATTGTTCTTTGCAATTATTCATATAAATGTATTCTCTATAAAAATTATTCAAAAAGCTACAATAGTTGTTTTTGTATCGACTCTAGGTACCCCCCCCCCCTTAATCTTATGACCACCTGATCTTTTATTCTTTAATCGGTACCGATCAACAAATACTAAAACGAGTATTTATTTTTATTAAAAGGACAACTAAAATTAATTTAATACTTTAATTTTATTTATCCGAAACTTAATACTTTAATCGTTCTTCATTGATATCGAGTGACACACACGTATTTGCAGTTAAAAGAGATCACAAAGTTCCTTCAGAAAACTCCCATTCACATCGGTGTGGGCAACCCCAATAGAATCGCGTCGCTCCTACAAAATGGTTAATGTATATTCTATGTATTATAAGGGATTGTACTTGTATTTTTGCATTGTAATTATAGAGTAATGAATTAATCAATGCAGTCTTTTAATTAGTTTTATCATTAGTTAGTCTTTTAATTAGTTTTATCATTAGTTAGTCTTTTAATTAGTTTTATCACGAGTTATTCGTACAATCCATCTTAATTGCTTGCCTCGCAATATCGTTCACGTAAAAAAACGCGATTTCCTATGTTTTACGTACGTACGCCAGAAATAGACTTCTATTTTGTATTGCTAAAGCAGTATTTAACACTGCATGGATCGTGGGAACATAATATTTTATTAATTATAATATTACAGATATTGTATTATATCTATATCTATAGATTTATATCTATAATCTTTATCTGAAGCCCTTTAGAGAAAATAACAAAATAATTAATTTATATACTTCATACGAAAAAAATGTACAACTTTCTTCTAATAAATATTTATTATTATTATATCTATATATATCTAATCTATAGATTAAAAGTATTAATTGATTATTACGTTACACGATACAAACCTACGCCGACTGTAGGATCGCTGTCTCTCTCTCGATGCAGCCACATCGTGATAGACTGGGCGTGGCGAGACGCCAAGCAGTACCGGTTCATCGACCAGAAGGTCAACAAGAACGAACTGTTATCGCTGCTGCACACGCAAATCTTACAGAACGTTAAAAATAATAATATTAAGTTCGCGCTTTTTTAGGATTAATAAAATGTGTACGTGTTATATTATTTATATTAAGTTACAAGTTTTTGGGTAATATTACGAAATAATAATTTATTAGATCTAACGATACATTTTTATTCATTTATTTTCATTATTATATCGTGTAAAGATTATTTCAATACTGAAGGTTACCAATATACTATTTCAATTTTAATTATTACTATTAATGTATGCCATTATTAATTTATAAATATATGAAGGAATCTCATAATTATCTGCAACAAATAATAATCTATACTTGTCTAATAATATTATTAATCTATAGAATTATAATCTATAGAATTATCATTTTTATTATAAAATAAGATAATTAATATAACTTGTATGTACATATTTATTTGATTTGAACAATTATGTTATGTTAATTATTTATTAACATCAATATCTAAATTATTAATGTATATATATATGAATTATAATTGCTTAGGAATTAACTTATTCGAAACTTAAATTGATAGATTTAATAATAAATGTGTTATATATTTTGCATTCTTAATTAACTATAAATATATTAAATACCGATTATAATATATAATAGCAGGTTGTTCCAAGGAATAATATTTAAAATACATATTAATTTAATGTTAATGTCACTCATTATAATTATATTTATATATATTTATATAATGAGGGTTATATTATTGCATAAACATTTAAAATGTAATATATGTATTTTCTCTCGCCGAATTCAATATATAGTTCACTATAATAGCCTGTGTAAGTTGGTGTAAGAGTCATGGCTTATATTATGAACGCGATATACGTGTGAAAGTATAATCATTTTATTATAAAATTAATTTAAATTAAATATCTCGCATCCGATGCCAATGCGCATAACTTATTATATAAATCACGTACGTACACACACAATATGTACACTATATCTTCTTATCTCTTCTACTTGTTCCGTTGCGGTCGGTTCATCTCGCGTCACGTGGTGCCGAGTCCTGGCAATAAAGCCTGCAGAGTTTTGTTAACGTCGGGGTTCACCGCTTTCAGGGTCATGTTAAACTTTCCTGTGTGTGTGTGTTGCGCTTTCGTATTAATAATATCGGTTTATTAGTTATATTTGATTAATTTCTTGATTTTGTTAACTTTATAGATCTATTTAAATAGAATACATTAATACAAATTCTGAAAATAGATTACTTTTGTAAGTTATGTAGAGCATTCATAGTTCTATTTATAGAATAGTAATACAGTTGTATATATAGTTGTTTACAATGTATATATAGTTGGCAATATTTTCAGCTTTATTTTATTATAAACAAAATTATATACATTATACTAATACTTGTTATTTATATTTCTGAATATATTTCTTATTTTCTATTTCTCAAAGTTTAACGAATATATTTGTATACTTTTTTTATAAAACAATTTAAATTGGTTAAATTGAACTTTTATAACTTTTATTCCATCCATATATATTTAAGCTTTTACAGACACACATGCTTGAAAAGAGATTATTACTAACAAGTAATGCTTATTTTCTATTAATATTCTACAATACTAATAACTACAAAGTATAAACAGTGTATGATGTATAATATACAATTTTAGAACAGAACTATACTAAGTCTGAAATACTATAGTAGAATTAATCCTTTCAAATCAATACATACAGGTTACTCCCTAGTAGGGGCGCTGCAACAGGGGGATATGTCCCCCCCACTTTACAATCTAGGGGGACCTCCTATGTATTGGTTCCCCCCTACTTTTACCACACAATTTATTTTTATTGGTCAGCCCCCCTACATACACACCATCGTTCCAGCGCCCCTATTCTCTAGTATTATTTACATTAGTGGATTTTTAATTTATTTATTTTTATATAACATATTTGAATGATAATAAATTTGTATTTCCCATTCTTAGTTAGTCTATACATAGAACTATATACCTGTTAGTAGAGCTAGGTGATTGTAGTGGATTACCCTGTTCATTAATGATTGAACGAGTGTAGTCTTAAAACTTCCATAACACATGGATAGAATGATAGGTTCCGTACTCTAATAGTTACCAAGCTAACAGTAATAGCCTAAAATGTTTACAATGTGCTGCTATTATGCTGCTATTATGTCGCCATTAAATTTCTATTATGCTGCTATTAGTGTTAGCCGGGTAGATGTTATTACATCGAGTAAAGTAAAATCATTGAAACTATTTAATTTGTTTTTTATTTATATATGTTTATATAAAATATGGAATTTATTTAATCCCGCTTCCTTCTCTATAGGTATACCTGCGTTCTAAATTTAAATAGAATATTGTGCATCAATTAATGTATAACTATTAAATGGCAATAGCCTAACTATTGTTAGTCGTTTATATTCATTTAAAATATAAGCTTATTATATTATATATGAACATATATATATATATATATATATATATATATATATATATACATATATTATATGATATATATATATATATTTAATATTATAAATCTAACCAAATTGTTTTTTCATGAATAATTGGAAATTCATAGAATCATAGTACATCCAGCTGATCACAGACACACTGAACACTATTATACTGAAATAGAACAATGCAAACCACTTATTGTTTATCTCTGAATATATAGGCATATCATTATGTTAACATATGTTTATAAATGTATATTGGTAATATAAATAAGATTGTTCATTAAATTGTTCATTAATATACATATAGGATAACCTATAATAAAAATAAATATATATATATGTTTGATATATCTATAATATATATATTATATATTTATATATCTATTTATGCATACCTATAATATATCAATATGTATATTATATTAAATTAGGGGAAATATGGGTAATGTTGAGGGAAATGTGGCAAACTATCGTACCTCATAAACTATAAGTCCAATAAAAAAATGTATAGGAAATATGTGTATTAGTAAGCATTGTTCAAATAATTAAAAATAATTTGTATATCTATTAAAAAAATCGATTTACCTTAAACAAAATTTAAATAAAAGTTTAGTAAAACATATATTAAATCACTAATATATGATATAAATTAAAAATTAAAGTTGGATATTAAATAATATTTAATTAACTATTTAATTACAACAAAGTGTATAGGTATACTACTCTATTTATCTAAGTAAGTAATATTCATTATTATATAGGTTATTATATACCTATATATAGGGGAAAATAACCGAATAAGGACACTCTCGGTATCTCAGAAACCATAAATCCTACAAAAAAATGTTTGATGAATAAAATATTCATAATTATATAAATATTCTAAAAAAGTATTTTTTATTTTTTAATTATACAAAATATTTCTGATATATCAATAAATTGATTTTTTTATTACGTTTTTAAATTTATAAAAACAAATTTCAACTTAAAACCTTCTCAAGAATATACAAATGTATCGATATAAAATATAACACTATATCATTGGAAAATAAAGCATTATAAAAATTATATATTTAATTTCTATATTTGTTATCAAATATTCATTAAGTTATAAGCATATATCTAGAGGTAATATAAGTCCCTAATACGGACACTCTATAACCAATCAGCGCGCAGCGTATGAAATAATTATGATTTTCATAAAAATCGCATGCGTTATAATATTAATACCACCAATAAATCTAAATTAAATTTGTTATTATTTAGATACTTAAATTGTATTATTAATTAAAAAAATAATAAAAATAAATATATTATTAAATAACTAATTAAATTAAACTAAATTATTCATAAAATTAATTATAAATAATGTAATTGTAATTTTTCTGATTGATTCATCAATAACACTGGTCTGCATCAAAAATAGGATGACATTCTGTCAATTGATTCTAGACTTATTTTTGACACTAATCTCAAATGTGAAAACCGTTTTTCTCAATCACGTCTAGTTTTTTTTTTATTCGACTTTCAAATATTTTCCAAAAAGTGAGATTTCTAGAAAAAAAATATTTTTATAATTTTTAAAACCTTAATTATTAGTGAAATATTTTATAAAATCATATAAATATGCCTGAATATATTTTATATATATATTCAAGTATACAATATATCTTTAAAACATTATAAAATATGTTTACAAGTTGTATACAAAAATGATTTTTAAACTATGTACCCCGAAAATATTGGATTATTTTCAAAAAAAATTAATAGGTCATTATTTGATGACTACAATTATAGAATACATATGTAATATATTTTTCTAGATAGATTTTTAACGCTCCTTTCAGATATTATAGTTATAAATTGAGTACTTTTAAATACATTAAATAGCATGAATTAATAACTTAAAAAAATTGAGAAAAAAAAGCAAAAAAAAATATTTTAAATTGAAAATATAAAAAAAACTTAACCCGATTTGTAAAAACTAAAAACATATGTGAAAGGAGCGTTAAAAATCTATCTAGAAACATATATTACATATGTATTCTATAATTGTTGTCGTCAAATAATGACCTATTAATTTTTTTTGAAAATAATCCAATATTTTCGGGGTACATAGTTTAAAAATCATTTTTGTATACAACTTGTAAACATATTTTATAATGTTTTAAATATATATTGTATACTTGAATATACATATAAAATATATTCAGGTATATTTATATGATTTTATAAAATATTTTACTAATAATTAAGGTTTTAAAAATTATAAAAATATTTTTTTTCTAGAAATCTCACTTTTTGGAAAATATTTGAAAGTCGAATAAAAAAAAATTAGACGTGATTGAGAAAAACGGTTTTCACATTTGAGATCAGTATCAAAAATAACTCTAGAATCAATTGACAGAATGTCATCCTATTGAGAAAAGTTAAAAAATGCAGGCCAGTGTAATATATAGTTTATCTAGTGGTATAGGTGTCCGCATTATAACGCAGGGTGTCCGTATTCGGATATGTGTACCGAATACGGACACCCCCTTTATCTATGGAATTAAAAGATTAAATACAATTTTAAAATCACAATAATCATATAGGTAATATTATAGGTAGGTAATATAGGTAATGTAGGTAATCATACCTAATATTAATATATTAATTTATAAATTATCATATAATTATATATTAATATATTGTAATTTTTGAATACAAATAATGAGTCATAAAATGTAAGACCATTTATTGTTAAAGTGTCCGTATTAGGTTACTTTCCCCTAATATGAATTTTTGTTCATGATAAATACATTAAGTACCTATATACAAATATATAAGTGAACATTTGAAAACTACTAATAGGTGATATTATAACTATAATTATAGTAGGAATTACTACTATATTACTATAGTAATAACTATAACTATATATATACTATAATAATAAACTATTACTATAGTAATAACCATCATATACAATATTATAACTAGTAGGAATATAATACTATAATACTATAATACTATAATAACTATATCTATATATACTATAATAATAAACTATTACTATAGTAATAACTATCATATACGATATTATAACTAGTAGGAATATAGTTACCTACCGTTATTTCGTCTGGGTGGATTCACTTCGTAGGCGATGGAGTCGACCACTGGAATAGCGTACCGTGTGTCGCCGTGGTCGCGGATAATGAACTGGTCGGTCTCGCCGGTCTGCCTCAACTCGTTGGAGCTGTCCTTACGATGGACGGTGTTCGCGTTCGGATGCAGTAGGAACGACTGCCTCGACGGGCCTGTAGCGTTCACCGGCAGTTTGCGGACCGCTTTCAGGATGGCTCGGCGGCGGTCGTCGCGCATCTCCCGTCGGGCGCTGTCCGCTAGGAACAGTCGCATCGGTGAAGGACGGTGGTCGGGCGGCGCTTCCGGTATGGGTTTCAACGGCCTCGGCGTTATTTTCGAATCGCTTCCCATCGTGTCCGATTGTTCGCCTATTTGGTCTATATTATATGGTATACTACTATTAGTATGTGTTAATTATATACTTTAGTTTATCGTATTTACTTGTATTATATTACCTCCCCGATATTACCATGCATGTATATATATATATATATATATATATATATATATATAATATATATATATATATTATATATATAGTGACTATAAAGATATCTACAAATGATATATACATACCTACAATATTAGTAATATAATGGTAAATATGAGTAAGTATTCTGATTATAAAAATATTTAATCATATAATTGTTATTTAATAAAAATGTAATATTCTGGTTTTACTTTTTAAATATTTGAATAATTCATTTTTTTAAATCATTGTAATTACATTATTAATTAAAAAAATATATAATAATATTCATTATATTGTAAATCAATTAAATATGTATAACAATTATACAAATAATTTAATTTTAATAACGATTAACCAATATATCTTAATTATAGCAACCCATATGATTTTCCTATTATCGACCCCCTGTGGTCCCCCACATAATATCCAATCAAAATAGATCCGTATTTTACTTTAAAATATGTCGTTAAAGTTATTTGTGTATCATTGATATAGATTTAGGATTCATGTTTCCAGTTAATTACATACATACTGAGTCAGTATTACTGACTACTAAAGAGATATTACATAATAATATACATTATTTTAATATAGGTAACCTAATTATTATATAGTTTAAATTTAAATTTAATATTAAAACATAAATTCAATAATAAATAAATAGCGTGCATGTTGTTGTTGTTGTTAAACTTATTTAAACGCATCATTAATAATAATATTATTATATAATTCTATAGAATTATATATAATGTGTATCAATATATATATATATATATATATATATATATATATATCACATATAGATACAAATAGTGAAGTTATTTAATTCTCAAGATAATTATCACTATTATTAATAATCATAATGCGGAACGAATATCAATGTTGGGCAATAAGAAGTTTTGTTAATGTCTTTTTAAAGATATTAATCGATAGTTTTGTCTAAGTGACGGGGTATACCCTAAACTATAGTTTGTTCCATCTAATTGATGATGCTGATCTTAATTGTCTCCTTTCGTATTTGATGCAATGTGTAATCGGTGTGTGTGTAGTTTAATGGAATTTGTATTACGTAAAAGTCTAGTGTTTGGTTTAAGTTTTATTTTGTTTCGTAAATTGTAGGGTAAGTTATACGTTATATATTACTATAAAGGTTATAGTCTTTTGAAGTATTGTATGTATTTTGTAGTTGATAGAGTCTTCAGTGTTTAGACAGTTAAGTTTTATACATATTATAAGCATGTTATAATTAATTATATGTATGTATATATACATATAGATATATCTAGTAGATATTATATACTCTTTTGATTGGATATTATAATACTACAATTATTTATAGGGGAATGTTACATAATACGTACACTTTAACAATACATGGTCTTAACATTTTATGACTCATTATTTTTATTCAAAAATTACAATATATTAATATTATATATAATATATTATTATAGATATTATTGTGATTTTAAAATTGTATTTAATCTTTTAATTCCATGGATAATAGGGGTGACCGTATTCGGTACCCATGTCAGAATACGGAAACCCTGTGTTATAATACTGACACTCTAAATACCACTATATAAACAATATAGTATTGATTAATCAATCAGACAAGTTACAATTACATTATTTATAATTAATTTTATGAACAATTTATTCTAATTTAATATTAAATTATAATATTAGATAATAATAATTTATTTTTATTATTTTTTTAATTAATAATACAATGTAAGTATCTATATAATAAATATTTTAGATTTAGCTTTATTGGCGGTCTTAATTTTATAACGAATACGGACACTGTCCGTATCCGTCCGGACAGTGACCGAATACGGACACTTTTGGTATCTCAGAAAACATAAATCCTACAAAAAAATATTTAATGAATAGAATATTCATAATTATATAAATAGTCTAAATAAGTATTTGTATTTTTTAATGATTCAAAACAGTGCTGATATATCCATAAACTGATTTTTTTATTACGTTTTTAAATTTATGAAAAGTAATGCTAATTTAAATTTAAATCTTCTCAAGAATATACAAATGTATCGATATAAAATATAACAATATTTTATTAAATACTAAAGCATTCTAAACATTATACACATAATTCCTATATTTGTTATCAAATATTAATTAAGTTATAAGCATATAGGGGTCATATATCTAGAGGTGATATAATTCCCTATTACGGACAGTGACCGTCGGACACTCTAGAATCTAGAGTCTAGATGTATTAATAAGGAAACCCTATAGGCCAATATATAACCAAACAATGCGCAGCGTGTGAAATATTCTGATTTTTATAAATACGTGTAATGCACGTCGTGCATATACTATAGTAATAACACCAATAAAGCTAAATTTAAAAATATTATTATTTAGATAATTAATTTGTATTATTAATTAAAAAAAATAATAAAAATTTATAAATTAATTACTGATTAAATTATATTATTCATAAAATTAATTATAAAAAATGTAATAGTAATTTATCTCATTGGTTCATCAATAATATAAAGTTTATCTAGTGGTATTTAGGGTATACGTATTATAACACAGGGTGTCCGTATTCGGACATGGGTACCGAATACGGACACCCCCGTTATCTATTATATAAAAAGATTAAATAAAATTTTAAAATCACCATAATATCTCTAATCATATAATATTAATAAATTGTAATTTTTGAATTCAAATATTGAATCATAAAATGTTAAAGTGTCCGTATTAGGTTACTTTCCCCTATATTGTATTAAAATATAGTATATGAGATACATTAATCACAGTAGGGTTTGTACTTAGTATGTTTTACGTGCTCGTTAGGTATTGATTTATTAGATATATAATATGATACTTTATTGCAATAAAATATAAATAAATATACTTGTCATTGAAGTAGGCTATAGCCTTAGACTTTAGACTTAGACCTTAGACTTTAATATATTAAATAATACAATTAAAATTAAAAATATATATTATATTATTATCAGGGATATAACCCCGTTATTATAGTATACACCTATTAACTATATAATACTATATATGTATTTGTTTCAAAAAATAATAACATATAATAAACAACTAACGTTACATTTATAGCAATACAATTCAGTGAGAAAACATGCTAATTATTAATTATATCAAAAATACTTATGATTTATAATTTTATTATATTTTTATTTTAAATTTAACATGAAATTATTTCACTTTTATAACGTGAGAAATACTCAAAATATATACATTATATATGTTTTATTGGTTAGGAATATTAATAGTATAGTTATAACAATACTTCCTACAACAGTGCCTATTAGTTAAAGTTCATAGAATTGTTGTCTATTATGTTACGTTTTCTATAATGAATAATATATATATATATATTAGAATATATATCTTATAAGAAACCAACATATTTATAATTAATACATAAAGTATTTAAGTGTAAGCTGCATATATGGTACAATGTTTATACGTATTATGATGAAAGAATAAAATAAGGTAATGGATATATATAATGCACTGTTACACTACACCACTACACTACACTATATAGGTATAGTGTACCGGTTTAGTTATTTGTTTATTAAATTATAATTTATAAATAATCTATGATAAAATTGAACGTTCGTATGCTGAAGTAATACTATAGATATATCTATAGATATGTCTATAGACAGCAGTTCGTACACCAAGCAGTTATAATAGTAACACTTACCGTTGTAACTGCTGGTGTAGCTCGTATGAACGTACTGAAATGTAGATGCGTATTTATAATAGAGTTGATTCAAGTCATTTGACAAATAAATAGTTATGTATAGGTATAGGAAAGTGGACACCTAATACGGACACTTTAACAATAAATGGTCTTAACATTTTATGAATCATTATTTGTATTCAAAAATTACAATATATAAATATTATATGATAATAGATATTATTGTGATTTTAAAATGTTATTTAATCTTTAATTCCATAGATAATAGGGATGTCCGTATTCAGTACCCGTGTCCGAATACGGACACCCTCTATTATAATTCGAATAGATACTCTAAATACCACTAGATAAACTATATATTATTGATGAATCAATCAGACAAATTACAATTACATTATTTATAATTAATTTTATGAATAATTAAATTAAATTTAATTATATAATAATTTATTTATTTTTATTATTTTTATAATTAATAATACAATATAAGTATCTAAATAATACATATTTTAGATTTAGCTTTATTGGTGGTATTAATATTATAACGCACACGATTTTTAGGAAAATCAGAATAGTTCATATGCTGAGCGCTGGTTGGTTATAGGGTGTCCGACGGACACTATCCTTATTAAGACATCTAGAGTGACCGTATTATGAACTTATATGACCTATAGATATATGATTATAACTTAATTAATATTTGATAACAAATATAGAAATTATATATATAATTTTAGAATGCTTTATTTTTTAATAATATATATATTCACTATAGTGTTATATTTTATATTGATACATTTGGATATTCTTGAGAAGGTTTTAAGTTGAAATTTGTTTTCATAAATTTAAAAACGTAATAAAAAAATCACTTTATTGGATATATCAGTAATATTTTTAATAATTAAAAATTAAAATATACTTTTTAAGACTATTTATATAATTATGAATATTTTATTCATTCAATTTTTTTTGTAGAATTTATGGTTTCTGAGATACCGAGAGTGTCCGTATTCGGGAACTGTCCGTATTCGGTTACTTTCCCCTAAGTAGCATCACATGTGTGCTATACAAAGCAATGTCATCGGAGTATATATATATATATATGTGGAAGGAAATAGGTTACTTAAGGGTGTATCCAGCTACCAGTATTTCCATCAAATTACCGGAAATATAGTAACTTTAAAACGATTTTCTATCAAGTTGTAATGGGATACCCCCTTTAAAGTTACTATATTTCGGTAAGTTTCCGGAAATACTTGTAGTGGGATATCCCATTTATAAAGAGGAGTACGAATGGGAATTATATGTAGGCCTAGTAAAGAGTGACGGTATATTCACACATCATTGAGCTATTCCGAATGACATCGAGCCATATGTGAGGAGTTTTTAAAGATATGTATGTATAGATATATCTATGTATACATGTACCGATGGACTGGTCAGTCTCGCCGGTCTGCCTCAACTCGTTGGAGCTGTCCTTACGAAGGACGGTGTTCGCGTTAGGGTGCAGAAGGAACGATGGTCTCGACGGGCCGCTAGCGTTCACCGGAAGTTTGCCGACCGTCTTCAGGATGGCTTGGCGGCGATCGTCTCGCATCTCTCGTCGGGCGCTGTCCGCCAGGAAAAGTCGCATAGGTGAAGGACGGTGGTCGGGCGGAGCTTCCGGTATGGGTTTCAACGATATCGGCGTTATTTTCGAATCGCTTCCCATGTTGTCTGATTATTCGCCTATAGCCTATATATATATAGGATATATAAGATATAGGATATAGGCTATAGGATATAGGATATAGGATATAGGCTATAGGATATATATAGGCTATAGGATATAGGATATATGATTTATATATATATATATATATATATCCTATAGGATATAGTATTCTAATTAGTGTATTAATTATATACTTTAGTTTATCATATTTACTTGTATTATATTACCTCCCCGATATTACCAAAGATTTTCCGAAGGAAAGATATAACACTTACGCGAAATCGTGTAATTCGAATTTGTATACAAAATACCTTGGTTCCTATAGCGGGTTACTTTTAAGAACTATGCGTTGTTTATAATGTAAATTCGTATTTAACTATACACTTTTAAAATGTTAAATAATATGCTTTAAATTAATATTTATATGATGAAAACTAAGTGTTCATTACTAATATATAACAAACAAATATGATATGTATGTTTTAAATGCTATAAGTATATATTTAGTGAGTAAAAGATAATTTATATTGCATGTAATTTAATAGAGCAATGAAAACATTGTTGTATGCAAACAGAGCCGAACCTAAATCTATTTCAGTGATTTCGATACTACTGCTAGCAGCGGTTGGGGATATTACTAAATTACGTTGCATGCATAGGGAGTGTTATATCTTTGCTTCGCAAAATCTTTGATATTACTATGCATTTATATTAAAAGTATATATATAAAGAGGAAAGTCCTCTATTACCGACCCCTCTTGTATATCAGTGACTATAGAGATATCTACAAATGATATATACATACCTACAATATTAGTAATTGAATGGTAAATATGAATAAGTATTCTGATTATAAAAATATTCAATCATACAATTGTTATTTGATTAAATGTAATATTCTGGTTTTACTTTTTAAATATATGAATAATTCATTATTTTAAATTATTGTAATTACATTATTAATTAAAAGAAAATATAATGCTATTCATTATATTGTAAATCAATTAAATATGTATAACAATTATACAAATAATTTAATTTGAATAACGATTAACCAATATATCTTAATTATAGCAACCCGTATGATGTTCCTATTATCGACCCCATGGGGTCCCCCACATGATATCCAATCAAAATAGATCCGTATTTGTTATTAAAATATATCGTAAGTTGTTTGTGTATCATTGATATAGATATATGATTCATGTTTCCAGTTGATTACACACATACTGAGTCAGTATTACTGACTACTAAATAGATATTAAATAATAATATACATTATTTTAATATAGGTAACCTAATTAGGTATCCTAATTAGGTAACCTATTATATAGTTTAAATTTAAATTTAATATTAAAACTTAAATTCAATAATAAATAAATGCGTGCATGTTGTTATTGTTGTTAAACTTATTTAACGCATCATTTGTTAAACGCATCATTAATAATAATATTATTATATAATTCTATAGAATTATATATAATGTGTATCAATATATATATATATATATATATATATATATATATATCACATATAGATACAAATAGTGAAGTTATTTAATTCTCAAGATAATTATCACTATTATTAATAATCATAATGCGGAACGAATATCAATGTTGGGCAATAAGAAGTTTTGTTAATGTCTTTTTAAAGATATTAATCGATAGTTTTGTCTAAGTGACGGGGTATACCCTAAACTATAGTTTGTTCCATCTAATTGATGATGCTGATCTTAATTGTCTCCTTTCGTATTTGATGCAATGTGTAATCGGTGTGTGTAGTTTAATGGAATTTGTATTACGTAAAAGTCTAGTGTTTGGTTTAAGTTTTATTTTGTTTCGTAAATTGTAGGGTAAGTTATACGTAATATATTACTATTAAAGATTATAATCTTTTTAAGTTTTGTATGTATTTTGTAGTTTATAGAGACTTCAGTGTTTATCAATTTAAGTGTTGTACATGTTATAAGCATGTTATAATTAATTATATGTAAGTATATCTACTCTTTTGATTAGATATTATAATACTACAATTATTTATAGGGGAATGTAATCTAATACGGCCACTTTAACAATAAATGGTCTTAACATTTTATGACTCATTATTTGTATTCAAAAATTACAATATATTAATATTATATGATTATAGATATTATTGTGATTTTAAAATTTTATTTAATCATTTAATTCCATAGATAACAGGGGTGTCCGTATTCGGCACCAGTTTCCGAATACGGACACCCTGTGTTATAATACGGACACCCTAGATACCACTATATAAACTATATAGTATTAATGAATTAATCAGACAAATTACAATTACATTATTTATATTTAATTTTATGAATAATTTATTCTAATTTAATTAGTTAATAATTTATTTATTTTTTATTATTTTTTTATTTAATAATACAATTTTAGTATCTAAATAATAAATATTTTATATTTAGCTTTATTGGTGGTATTAATATTATAACGCACGCATTTTTATGAAAATCAGAATAGTTCATACGCTGCGCGCTGATTGGTTATAGGGTGTCCGTATTAAGACATTTAGAGTGTCCGTATTATGGACTTATATGACCTCTAGATATATGCTTATAACTTAATGAATATTTGATAACAAATATAGAAATTATATATATAATTTGTAGAATGCTTTATTTTTTAATAATATAGTGTTATATTTTATATCGATACATTTGTATATTCTTGATAAGTTTTTAAGTAAAAAAATATTTTCATAAATTTAAAAAATGTAATAAAAAAATAAAATTATTGGATATATCAGCAATATTTTGAATAATTAAAATATAAAAATTACTTTTTTAGACTATTTATATAATTATGAATATTTTATTCATTAAACATTTTTTTTTATGATTTATGGTTTCTGAGATACCGAGAGTGTCCGTATTCGGGCACTGTCCGTTTTCGATTACTTTCCCCTACCATGATTATTTATGGGGGTCGGTAATTGGAGAAGGGGATCGGTATTAGGCACATATATCCAATTACCGAACCACTATTTATTCACTATTTATGATTTCACCCATGGATGCAAATGCGAATATTATTTTTAATTTAGACCACCTTATAGTATTATAGATAATTTTTAGAATTTTAAAAATTGAAAAATTATAACTTCTATCGATTCAGAATCGTAAAATATCAATTGATTATCTTTTAATCTGATATTATTAAATTCATCTCAGTTCTACTTTACATATTTATATATTCATAATTATAAGTTGATTTTTTCCAAATTTGAGTAGGCCCATATATATATTAGTTATATGTTGTTTAAATGTGAAGCGATTCGTATGTGTATTTAGTGAAATATCATCGATTGTGTAGTCACGTGACCATCGGGGACAATTTTCATGATGGGGATAAAGTATTATATGACACTGGTGTCTATGGCATGTCTATGTAATAGGGCTAATCACATATAAGAGTAATAGCTTCATAATAGAAGCATAATAGCATAAATAATATCATAAAATGTTCATATTGTGCTATTATGCTGCTATTATGTTTCCATTAAAGGATAGTATAACGCTATTAATTTGTAATGCTATTATAATAGCAGCATAATAGATTTTTAATGACAACTTAATATAAGCATATTAACATTATTAAAATTAATAGAAGCATAATATACTTTAATGGCAACATAATAGCAGCATAATAGCACGATGTAAACATTGAGGATATTATGAATGCTATTATGCTGCTATTATGAGGCTATTGATGTTAGCTGGGATATAATTCCATACAAATTAAAGTGGTTAATGTTGTCAGTATCATATGTGTAGTAAATGTGTCTATACAAAGAATGCCAATATAAATAAGTATAATGACTATGAACGTTAGGTGTGATCATTCATATAGGGGAAAGTAACCGAATTCGGAATCTCAGAAACCATAAATACTACAAAAAAATATTTAATGAATAAAATATTCATAATTATAATTATATATATATATATAAGTCTAAATAGGTATTTCCATTTTTTAATAATTCAAAATATTGCTGATATATCTAATAAACTGATTTTTTTTATTACCTTACCTTGTTACCTTGGTCCCTTAGCATGTTGAGCCGTGGGGGCGTGTCACGTTGAAACAAAATTTTCTCCACTTCTTCCGGTCATATACAATTTCATTTAGTTCATTGAAGCCTTTTCCGGTCCATTCTTTTATATTATCTATCCATTGTTTTTTTGGACGTCCACGGGATCTTTTACCTTCGAAATTACCCTGAAGGATTATCTTGGCAAGTCCATCGCCTCTGGTCACGTGTCCATACCATTTAAGTTTTCTCCTTTTAACTGTTGTGAGGATATCGGTGAAGGGACTTGTTAATGATGATGATATTCGGTCTATTATTTCTTGATTAGTAACTCTATCAAGGTATGTTATACCGAGTAATTTGCTGATGTTCTTCATTTCGAATGCTAGTATTCTTTTCTCGAGTTCAGCAGTTAGAGTCCATGTTTCACATGCATACAGGAATATCGAGTTGACAAGAGAGTCCATGAGTTTTAACTTGTACTTTAGACGTATGTCTTTATCATTCCATATTATCTTTAGATTGCTATATGCTTGACTTGCTTGTGCCGCTCTTGACAGGATCTCTTTTCTTGATCCATTTTAGTTTATGATTGATCATAGATATATGAAGCTTTTTACGGTCTCAATTATTTCGCCATGAATATCAATGTTTGGTTGACAATTGTCGTCGTTTAACATAAGCTTAGTTTTAGAAGGATTTATTTCCATTCCAAATCTATTTGCTGATTTAAAAAGACACTCAGTTAAATTTATTAGTTCTTCTTCCGAGCCAGCTAAACCATCTATATCATCAGCAAAGCGGAGATTTGTTATATTTCGGCCATTTATCTTTATTGAACCAGTATGATTGCTTAGCGCGTCGTTCATTATATCTTCTAGGAATATATTAAATAAAGTAGGTGAAAGAAGACATCCTTGTCTTACTCCGGTTTTCGTTGGAAACCAATCGCCACATATTCCTTTATGTATTACTGCACTGCTTGCCTTTTCATATAAACTTTGTATTAAATTAATTAACTTTGTATCGATATTATATTTCTTCATTGAGGACCATAGTGCATTTTGCCACACTCTATCAAATGCTTTTCGGAAATCAATAAATATATGATATAGCTTTTTTTGTTGTAGGTTATGTTTCTCGCATAGTATTCTTAGGTTGAATATTTGTTCTATCGTAGATCTATCTTTCATGAATCCAGCCTGTTCTTCCGCAATAATACGGTCCGCTTGTGGTTGTAAACGATTCTTAATGATTTTCAACATCACTTTGCTTGCGTGGCTTATAAAACTTATCGTTCTGTAGTTAGAACAATGTAAAAGATTACCTTTTTTCGGTAGAGTTATAATTAACGATTTTGTCCATATTTCTGGCCAGATACCAGTTTCCCATATATTGAACATATCTTATGGAGTATGTCTGTCATTCCTTCACCTGCATATGTTATTAGTTCTGCTGGTATATTGTCTACACCAGCAGCTTTTCCATATTTTAGTGAATATATAGCATTAACTACTTCATCTCTTAAAATACTATCATCTCTCTCTTCTTCGTGTTGTTCATCTATCGTTTGCAAAACATTTTTGTCTCCTCTGGATTCATAATTATATAATTCTTGGCAGTATTCAGTCCATCTTTTAATAATATGTGTATCTTCACTCAAGGCTTTACCATTTTTGTTTAATATTGTGTTGATCGTTTCTGATTTCTTCTTTGTCAGAGCTTTTATAATTGAATATGCTTTTTTAGATCTGTTACTTGCAAATGAATTGTCTATATCTTTACATTCGTTATTTAACCAATTTTCTTTGGCTTGTTTCATGTTCTTTCTTATCCTCTTATTCAGTGAATTATATTCTTGTAAGTGATTACTTTTTTTGAGATTTCAATGATCTACGTTTATCACAAAGTTCCAGAATATCTTCTGTTATCCATGGTTTTGTCTTTTTCCTTTTAAATCCAATTACTTTTGTTGCAGTTTCGCTTATTATTATGTTAAGAATATCAGTTGTTTCATCGGAATTGATTGTGTTTGCACTAGCTTGTTTTTAATTTCATTTTCTATAGTGTCTCTGTATTGAGCAAGAATTGAAGAATTATTACTTAGTTGTTCAATATTGTAGTTTTTACGAATGCTCTTTTGTTTTCTTTGAGATTTGAATTTTTGTTTGAAGGATATCATCACAAGGTCATGATCACTTCCTATATCAGCTTTGTTATATACTCTAGTTTTAGCCACATTGATACCAGATTTAAATCGTCTCTTCATGAGGATATAATCTATCTGGTTATGAGTTGTACCATCTGGAGAGTGCCATGTTGCTATTCTTGAGGATTTGTGTATTCCTAGAGTATTTGCCAAAATCATGTCATTATAACATATAAATTCCAATAATCTGATCCCACTGTCATTCGTTGAGTTGTTACATGAAGGTCCACAATATTCGTTCCAATCTGTCAGTGAGTCAGTTCCAATCTTTACATTCCAATCACCTTGAATTATTAACATGTCCTTTTTATGGGTTTTGTCAATTATATCTTGTAGGCTTGAATAGAAGATTTCAATTTGTTCATTTGTATAATCCGAAGTTGGTGCATATATCTGTATTATCGATATATTTAATGGTTTGGCTTTTAACCTCAATGTACATATTCTGCTGGAAATAGGTTTGAATTCGGCTACAAAGTCTTTTATATCTTTGTGAATCAAAAATCCTACACCATTCTTATGATATTTCTCTTCACCACTATAGTAAAGATGGTTACCGTTGTCAGTTACGACATTACCAGATCCTTTCCACCTAACTTCGCATAGTCCTAAAACTTTCCATGTGTATTTCTTCATTTCATATTCCAATTCTTCTAAATTTCCTGTTCTGTTAAGAGTTCGTACGTTCCAAGTGCCAAAAGTTGCGTTATTGCGAAGCCTCATTGACTTTCTGTCTTTCTTCTTATTAGTAGCATATTTTTCACATTCGTCCTGATAATTAACGATATGCGCGGTCCTTTTTATCCCGGGCGACGGCCGAGCCGGTATGGATAATTTAATTTTGTTTCTCATGATTCGTTTCTTGGGATATAACTATATTGTTGAATATAGTCCGGCGGGTCCCATTCCTCTCCGGAAGGTTGGTTTTTAAATCAGTGATTTCCTTCTCCTAGATGATCTACTAACCAAAGTTAACGAGCACCATCTACCCGACTTAGATGTATGTTCAGAGTTACATTCATCTAGCCTATGCCTAAAGAAGCATAATCTGCGAGGCAGCAGATTTCCCCTCACTAAGTTTAGCACCACTGTCGAGTGGAGGTACCGGGATATGGACACTGGTTAATCACCAGTTACTTGGAGCCATTAGTGAGAGTTGAGTAATTAATTGAGGTCCAGAGTTCCTACTCATGTCTATATCGACATGCGACAAGCAGGTTTACAAAGGTACTGCCTCTAATCAGCTACTCTATACCTCAATTACGTTTTTAAATTTATGAAAAAAAATGCCAATTTAAAACCTTCTCAAGAATATACAAATGTATCGGTATAAAATATAACAATATATTATTAAAAACTAAAGCATTCTAAACATTATATACATAATTGCTATATGTGTTATCAAATATTAATTAAGTTTTAAGTATACAGGGGTCATATATCTAGAGGTCATATAATTCATACTATAGTATACGGAGACTGTCCGTCGGACACTCTGTAGATGTCTAAATACTGACACCCTATAACCAATCAGTTCTCGGCGTGTGAACTATTCTGAATTTTATAAAAAAAATCTCGTGCGTTGTAATATTAATACCACCAATGAAGCTTAATTTAAAAATATTTTTATTTAGATAATTAACTTGTATTATTAATTAAAAAAATAATAAAAATTTATAAATTAATTATTAATTAAATTATATTATATTATACATAAAATTAATGATAACAAATTTAATTGTAATTTATCTCGTTGGTTCATCAATACTATATATATATAGTACCCATTGGTATATAATGCGTCCGTATTATAACACAGGGTGTCCGTATTCGGACATGGGTACCGAATACGGACACCCCCGTTATATATTAAATAAAAAGATTAAACACAATTTCAAAATCACAATAATATCTCTAATCATATAATATTAATAAATTGTAATTTTTGAATTCAAATATTGAGTCATAAAATGTTCAAATCATGTATTGTTAAAGTGTCCGTTTTAGGTTAATTTACCCTATATATTGAATTAAAATATAGTATATGAGATACATTAATCACAGTAGGTTTTGTAATTAGTATGTTTTACGTGCTCGTTAGGTATTGATTTATTAGATATATAATATGATACTTTATTGCAATAAAATATAAATAAATATATGTGTCATTGAAGTAGGCTATTAAAGTAATACAATTAAAATTATAAAATATATATGATATTATTATCGGGATATAACCCCGTTATTATAGGGTATGGTATTCGTCATATACACCTATTAACTATATAATAATATATATTTATTTGTTCCTAAAAAGAATAACATATAATAAACAACTAACGTTACATTTATAGCAATACAATTCAGTGAGAAAACATGCTAATTATTAATTATATCAAAAATACTCAAGATTTATAATTTTATTATATTTTTATTTTAAATTTAACATGAAATTATTTCACTTATAATAACGTGAGAAATACTCAAAATATATACATTATATATGTTTTATTGGTTAGGAATATTAATAGTAGTTGTAACATTACTTCCTACAATAGTGCCTATTAGTTAAAGTTCATAAAATGGTTGTCTATTATGTTACGTTTTCTATAATGAATAATATATATATAAGAATATATAAGAATATATATCTTATAAGAAACCAACATATTTCTAATTAATACATACATTATTTATCATGGTGTAAGCTGCATACGGTACCATATTTATACATATTATGATGAAATAATAAAGTAAGGTAATGGATATATCACTACACTATACTACACTACTATAGTACATATATATAGACTATATAATATAGTATACACTACACTACACCACTACACTACACTATATATATAATGTACCGGTTTAGTTATTTGTTTATTAAATTAAATGCTTAAACCGAGATTTCGTATGCTGAAGTAATACTATAGATATATCTATAGATATGTCTATAGACAGCAGTTCGTACACTAAGCAGTTATAATAGTAACACTTACCGTTGTAACTGTTGGTGTAGCTCGTATGAACGTACTGAAATGTAGATGCGTGTTTATAATAGAGTTGATTCAAGTCATTTGACAAATAAAGAGTTATGTATAGGTATACCTACTATAGTATACTAAATAGTTATGTATAGGTATACCTACTATAGTATACTACCTATACAAGAGTAGGTACCTATAGGTACTTAGTACATAGTACATATTACCTAGTACCTAGTACTTAGTGATAGTTGATACATTAGTGTATAGTGTGAAGTGGGTGTACCATACAGGTAGGTAAGTAACATAAGTAACTTTCATAGGGGAAACTAGTAACCTAATACGGACACTTTAACAATAAATTGTCTTAACATTTTATGAATCATTATTTGTATTCAAAAATTGCAATATATTAATATTATTGATGATAGATATTATTTATTCTTCAATAATATATAGTTTATCTAGTGGTATTTAGGGTATATGAATTATAACGGGGGTGTCCGTATTCGGAACCCGTGTCCAGGTACGGGCACCCTGTGTTATAATACGGACACCCTATATACAACTAAACTATATATTATTGAAGAATCAATCAGACAAATTATAATTACATTATTTATAATTAATTTTATGAATAATTTATTCTAATTTAATTATTTAATAATTTATTTATTTTTTATTATAGTTTTAATTAATAAAATTTAAGTATCTAAATAATAAATATTTTAGATTTAACTTTATTGGTGGTGTTAATATTATAACCCACGCGATTTTTATGAAAATTAGAATAGTTCACACGATGCGCGCTGATTGGTTATATATACCCTATAGGGTGTCCGACGGACAGTATCCGTATTAAGACATCTAGAGTGTCCGTATTCGGAACTTATATGTGTGAGCAGTTTTTAAAGATATGTATGCATGTATCTATGCATATATGCATATATACATTTACCCACCGTATGAATGGTATTCGGTAAGATATATATATGTATATATATATATATATATATATGTGTGTATATATCGTGTATATCCGAGGGCATATGTCAACAAAGTAATTCCAATAGGTGTGAAGGAGGAGTGAAGGGTATGTGATCGATGTTGATAATCAAATCTAGTTCTTAATTTTATCATTGTTCAAATTAAAAAAAAACGGGAAATTAAAATAAATTCATTAATTGTTAGTAGAATATTAATTATACTTAATACCCTACGGGGTGTTTATTTACAAAATTAACTCTTCGTGTGAGGTTAATAGATGACCTTCATTTAAGATTTATATATTATTTGATAAACATTTATTAATTTAATGGATAAGCAAATATTAAATTTCTAACACGATACACGTATTATTATAATACATTAATAAAAACCTATTATTATATCATTAATTATAAGTAATGATTATTATATACTTATAATGATTATGATAATCATACAATATATTTCATATAGGGAAAGTCTCCAATTACTGAACCTTAAATGATTAATCATTAAATTATCAAATAATTATTTGTAATAATGTATTCAATATTAAATAATATATGTATTTGAAATTGTGTAACTATATTTGACCCTATAGGGTAATATTATGGCAATAAATAATGAGGATATTTTAATTGTTGATATAATTATATTGACAAGAATAAACAGACGTGGGATAAATGTGTAATACGGACCCCCTTCTCCTATTACTGACCTCCTATAAAACTCGTGGTAGAAATAGTTGTAGTATTATAATCAAATATAATAATTATAATATATCTAATCAAAATATCAGATATAAACAGATTTAATTAATTACAAAATCACTCAATTTATTTATTATTAAATTTAGTTTTGTTTTAATTAGTTTATATTTAAACTTTATATTAATTATATTAAATTAAAGAATACTATTATTTAATATGTATCTATTCATCAATGTGTATAGGAATCGCCCTATAATGAACTGGAATCATGAATCCTTATTATATGTAAATAATATAAAATGAATATTATACATTTATGTGTGTGTTTGTACATGTTTACGCCTTACAGTGTAAGGCGTAAACAAAAAACGGGACATTTCAGTTCATTATACCGTACAGTGTACGGTAGGTAATATAATTACATATGTACCTACTTAGGTACATATATATATATGTACTATAGGTACATATGTACCTATAGGTACACATTGTACCTACCTATGCGTGCACACAACTTAAGTTAACATGTAATTACGACACATTTTAAAGTAAAACATGCCTATATTATTATTGGATATTATGAATCCCATGTTATAGATCCATAGAGTTAGAGAGAAATTTCTCTCTAGCTCTATGTATAAATCACACGGGGTCGGTATTAACAAGACCACATACAATACCTCGGAGGTTATTGGATATATTGTTAATAAGCATAGATATTTTATAGATTTATTTTGTATGGTAAACGATGGTATTAAAGTAAGTTATGGGTCGTCAATAGGAACATAATATATGTCGCTATAATTAAGATATCTTGAACAAACTATTCAAGTATTATTAAAACTTATTCAAATTAAATTATTTTTATAATGTTTATGAACATTTAGTTAATCTACAATTGTAGTATAAATACAATAATATTAATATTATATATATATATATAGGATTATATTACCTATATAGATTTACGTTTTATTTTTATTAATAAAGTATTTAGTATTTACAACATTGACTTGTATTGGGTCAATACAAGTCAATTATTTACAATAATTTAAAAAAGTTATTATTCAAATATTTAAAAAGTAAAAACAGAATATTACATTTTATCAAATAACAATTGTAGGATTAAATATTTTTTAAATAAAATACTTATTCATATGTATCATTAAATTACTAACAGTTCGTGTATATATTATTTTTTGATATATTGTATAGTTACTGAGCTACGATCGTATTAGGGTTCGGTATTAGGAGGGGGTCGGTAATCGGGGACTTTCCCTACCTATCCTATAGTAGTAATATCCTATACCTATTACATGTTATCAAATAACAATTGTAAGATTAAATATTTTGAAAAACGTAAGACTTATTCATAGTCACCCTTAAATAACTAACATTTATTGTAGGGGAAAGTAACCTAATACGGACACTTTATCAATAAATGGACTTAACTTTTTATGACTCATTATTTTTATTCAAAAATTACAATATATTCATACTATATGATTATAGATATTATTGTAATTTTAAAATTTTATTTAATTTTTTAATTCCATAGATAACTGGGGTGTCCGTATTCGGTACCCATGTCCGAATACGGACAGCCTGTGTTATAATACGGACACCCTATATACCACTAGATAAATTATATATTATTGATGAATCAATCAGACAAATTACAATTACGTTATTTATAATTAATTTTATGAAAAATATATTGTAATTTAATTAGTTAATTTTTTATTTATTTTTATTATTTTTTAATTAATAATACAAATTAAGTGTTTAAATAATATTTTTTTTAGAATTAGCTTTATTGGTAGTATTAATACTATAACGCACGCGATTTTTATAAATATCAGAATAGTTCATACGCTGTGCGTTGATTGGTTATAGGGTGTCCGTATTAAGACATTTAGAGTGTCCGTATTAGGAACTTATATGACATCTAGATATATGTTTATAACTTAATGAATATTTGATAAAAAATATAGAAATTAAAAATACAATTTTTAGAATGATTTAGTTTTTAATAATATATTGTTATATTTTATATTAATACATTTATATATACTTGAGAAGGTTTTAAGTTGAATTTTTTTTTGATAAATTTAAAATCGTAATAAAAAAAATCAGTTTATTGGATATATCAGCAATATTTTGAATAATAAAAAAATAAAAAATACTTTTTTAGACTATTTATATGATTATGAATATTTTATTAATTAAACATTTTTTTGTAGGATTTATGGTTTCTGAGATACCGAGAGTGTCCGTATTCGGGCACTGTCCGTATTCGGTTACTTCCCCCTATATATATAATATGTTGTTATATATTATAGTAACTGAGATATAGGGGAAAGTATCCGATTACCGACCCTAAATGATTATTTGTAATAACTTATTCAATATTAAATATATTTATTTGAAATTTTGTAATTAGGGTAATATTATGGCAATGGATAATGTGGCTATTTTTAATTTTTGATATAACTATATTTACAAGAATAAACAGGGGGGTCGGTAATCGGATACATGTGCCTAATACCGACCCCCTTCTCCTATTACCGACCCCCTAAAATAATCGTGATATAACTAAGTGTAGTATTATAATATCCAATAAAATAGTAGATATACATAAATATAATTAATTATAAAATTCACGCAATTTATTTTGTATTGAATTTATGTTTTAGTAGTAATATTAAATTTGAATTTAAACTTGATATTAATTATATTAAAATAGTGTATATTATTATTTAATATTTATTTATTAATCAGTATGTATATAATCAACTGGAATCATGAATCCTAAATCTATATAAATTATACACAAACAACTTACGACATATTTAAAAATAAAATACGGATATATTTTGATTGGATATTATAAATCACATGGGGTCGGTATTAGGGTAATTTAGGGGGTCGGTAATAGGAAAATAATATGGGTTGCTATAATTAAGATATATAGGTTAATAGTTATTCAAATTAAATTATTTTTATAATAGTTATAAACATTTTATATATCTACAATATGTTGTGCAGTATTAAGTTTTATTTTAAATAATAAAGTATTTACAATGATTTAAAAAAAGTTATTATTCAAATATTTAAAAAGTAAAAACAGAATATTACATTTTATCAAATAACAATTTTAGGATTTAATATTTTTTAAAACAAAATACGTATTCATATTTATCATTAAATTACTATCAATTTGTGTATATATTATTTTTTGATATCTATTATAGTTACTGAGATATACGAGGGGGTCGGTTATCGGGGACTTTCCCCTATAGCGTGTGAGACACAGTGTGCGTGTAGGTTATTTAAAAATCTATAAATACATTATTTAGTCATAATGTTATATTATATTAAATATATAGTAACACAATTTATCTAGTCGTCTCGTTCATGTATGCATGTGCACATCTTTAATCAAACAATTAACATCATTCTTTGTCCACTTAACAATATCATCTATTCATTTTTGCTTGGGGCGACCTCGAAATCTAAACCTTCAACCGCTCCTTGCATGATTGTTATGCACAAATTATCATGTCTGGATATATGTCAAAACTACTTTAATTTACTTCGATTAATTGTTTGCAGGGGCGGCTCGAAGTTACCAATTATTTAAATAATTCTATTACGGATGAACACGTTTGTTTTTCTCTCTTGATATGTAATACCAAGACCTCCTATAACCTCGGTTATAACCGAGGTTATGGGTATGTTGATATCTGCATTTATAGAATTGTCGTTAGAGTTTACCATCACTTTACTTTTTTCTGTGCTTATTACCATTCCATACCTAGTTGCACTTATTGATATGTTGATCTGTGAGTTCTTCTATAGTTCTTCTATAGTTCTTCTATATATATATATATATATATATATATATATATATATATATATATATATATATATATATATATATATATATATATATATATATATATTTAATATAACATTATATATTTAATATATATCCTAATATAATATTAGGATATATGATTATAATGATTATTATAATCATTATAATTATTATAATAATAATTATTATAATAATCATTATAAATTTAATTTATAGTGACTATAATTTAAATTATATATTTAATATAATATAATATAATATATTATATATTATTAATATAATATAATATTATTATAATAATTATATATAAATTTTAAATTTTTATAATAATTATATTATATAATATATATATATTATATATAATTAATATAATTATATATTAATATAATTATAGTCTATAATAGTATATGTATTTAAATATTTCTATATAGTATATACAAAATCGTTGTTATATAGATATATACATGTGTGTAGAATTACTTTATATTCCTATTATTACAATAATTATAATATTTAATATATTCATAATTTACATGTTAATACCTTGTACATTATTTCTATACTAATATATATAAACCTGGCCGATTAGCTCAGTTGGTTAGAGCGTCGTGCTAATAACGCGAATGTCATGGGTTCGACCCCCATATTGGCCATATTTTTTTATATTTTTTATATTATTTATATATTAATTTATTATTAATTTATATATACTTACTTACTTATGTCGAGCTCTCGCTCGACTCTTCTTTGCCTTATCTCTCCAAACATCTCTGTCCAACATCATCGTCTTTATCTCATTTATATCGTCTAGTCCTATGTCTTCTCTTAGATTATCTACAAAAGTGATGGTTTTGCGACCTCTTCTTGCACTACCATTTGTCGGTTCCCATAGGACAAGTTTATGAGCCATTTCGTTGTCGTGTCTCATCAAATGACCTGCAAGTTTTAGTCTTCTTTCTTTTATTACTTCAGATATTCTTGAGAGTCCATTATATAGCGTTATGTTATTGATTTTATCTTTCCAGGATATGTTTAAAGCCATTCGGAGAAGTCTGGTGTAACATCCATCTATTCGTTTATTCATAGTTTTTGTAGTTGTCCATGTTTCAGCACCATATGTGTATATTGTTTCAATCGTAGCCCTGAATATTCTAACTTTAAGTGAGTCTCTTATGCTTGATTTCCATAATTTCTTCATCTTATTAGCGGCTGACCAGGCTAGTGCTTTACGAATATTGAAGTCTTTTTCTGAGCTTAGCATCCATGACCCTAGATATTTAAAGTTATCTACTATTTTGATTTCATTATTGAGTATGGTGTGTATATGTTGGTTATTGTCTATACCGAAATACATGGCTTCTGTCTTTTTACAGTTTATCTTTAGACCTATATTTCCACATTCTTCTTCTACTCTCTGAAGCAGTATTTGTGCTTCTTCAATATTTTTACTAATAAGAGCTACGTCGTCTGCATAGCTGAAATCTGTAACATTTACTGCTGGATGTCTCCTACTTTTCTTTCTTGCTATTTCAAAACCTATTTCGCTCTCTCGTCCATCTATTGCTAGTCGCATAGCATAGTCTAAAGCTATAATGAATAGGAATGGAGCTAGAGTGTCTCCTTGCAGTACTCCGTTTTGAATAAGGAAAGTTTCAGTGATTCCATCAGGCGTTATTACTTGCGCTTTTGAGTTACTGTGAAGAGATTTTATAGCTCTTATTAGTATTTCTGGAATTCCATAAATCTTGAGAATTTTGAATAGAACTGCTCTGTCGATGCTGTCGAAAGCCTTTTTAAAATCCACAAATGTTATGATAGATTGAATATTTTTGGTCTTAATTCCTTCTATGAGTCGTCTTATTGCTAATATATGTGCAATGGTTCCTCTACCTGGTCGAAATCCATTTTGGTTATTCCTCAACAATTTATCGACTGTAGGTTGAATTCTGTTCAGAATCATCTTGTTTGTTATCTTTGAAGCAATACTTGATAAGCTTATTCCTCTGTAGTTATTTACATCGCTTAGATCTCCAGATTTAGGTAGTGGCTTTATGTTGCTTGATGTCCATTGAGCTAGTGTTTCTTGTAAAAATAGTATATTATTTGCAAAGTTTAGTATGATGTCGTCAAATTTGCAGTACTTTAGTATCTCTGGACTTATATCATCAGGTCCTGCAGCCTTACCATCTTTAAGATTATCTGTCACTTTTCTATATTCTTCCAGAGTAAAAGCTGTTATAGCTATATTATGTGTTTCATTCAAAACCAAATTGAGATCTGTATTAACTAATATGTTTTCATCGCCTTTTCTGTCACTGCCCAGTAATTTTTTGAAGTGTTCGTACCATATCTTGACTCTATCTTCTTTGCTTTTCGCCTTTATAATTCCTTTTTTGGTGTTTTTACGGCCTGTTATTTCGTTAATTAACTTCCAGCATTTAGAATGTTTAGATTCTAAATTTATATATAATTAATATTAATATATTGGAATCTTTATATTTAAGTATAAAATAGATATATCTTTTTTTAACATGATGTTTATTATAAATATAGATCAATGTTGATATAAAAATAAATAACACCAATTATACATGTCAAATAATATTTGTTATATTCTATGTTAGAATATTAAGATATATAATAGAAGTATTAATATAGTATCAGATTTAGATATATATATAGATATATATATATATATATATACTGGGTAGTTACCTAATTATAAACCTATAGATACTATTCTTGAATTTAAAAACATATTTATTTACACTATAACTTTCTTATTATTTCATTATACATTATTGTTAACTTAATTGTTTAAACGATGTCTAAATAAAATTTCTTCTTCTTCTTCTACTATTCACATGTTATTTTAATTATTAAGTTTCAATATAAAATAATATTTTATCCTGTGTATACACAATTGTATTACAAATAAGAATACATATAACAATAACAGGGTACAAAGATAAGAAGAATTCTATAAATTAAAGTAGAAATTGAATATTTCGATGCCACATACAAAATAATGTATTTTATTTCTATTTTCGATTATTTTTACTCTATCTTTTATTTCCATTTCCATCATTTTTTTTTACTATATAATTTATTTCTACTTTCAATTATTTTTCATTTATTTTTACTGTAACTGTAAAACGTTTTAATTTCTTTAATTTCATATTATTCTTTGTTTATTTCTATAACGTATGTTATCGTTAGCAAATATCTATACTTCATACTTTTGATTATATTTTCTACTATGTATTTGCTTAAATAAATTATCAATCAATAACATATATTGATACTTATTATGTAATTGATTAAAATCATCATATAATACCACTAGTGTTGGACATTTAATATAAAACCCACACTTTGACTAGCTCTTTATATAAATAGGACCTGAATTTGTATAATATTTAATTGTATTTATACAATTTCAGCTGTATTTATTTTAATAATTATATTCAAAACCAAATAATACTGGAAATTTCACTGTATAATGCCATCGCATTGCCCAACTCAAATATACAACTACAAATACAATAATAAATGTTAATATTAAAAATAAGTAAAATAAAATGACATTAATATATAAAAATGTCATAGCCCACACATTTATTTTCTATTCTTCAAATATTATTTGTTATACTATGTAAATGAATAATACGTTAATAATATTTCAAGCATTATAATTTAGTTTTAAAATTATTTTTTAATGTAATTTGAATAGTTTGTATTTACTAGCAAGGTGTTTAAACCTATTTAACATATTTCTATATTGAACTCATTTTATAATAAGTCCAAAATATATTATTTTATTAGTCATTTTATAATAATTAAAAATTTATAATTTATTGTTTCAGAAATATTTATATTATAATTTTTTTATATATTATACATTTTATTTAATAATATATATATATTATGATAAAAATATATATTTATAGAATATTGAAATAAAACTCGATAATTGCACATTTAAATAAGGATCTAATACATAGACTCGTAGCCAGCATCGTAAAGCTCATGTTATAGATCTACGCGGCATAAGAAATGATAGTAACAAGCAAGTAATGTAATAATAATGATATATGGCGTTGAATCACTGTAACGTACGGGGTAAGGGTAATAATGGTGGGGCGCTATCTCTTCGATGCGATGAATTATGAGTCATACTTCTTGGAGGCGTTCTGTTCAATCTTATTGATCACGCGAAGAGCGCAGTCGGGTATCCTCGATCCTGCGATGATGGTGGTGATAGTGCATGGTGTATAGCAATATATTTATTATTATATATTATATACTATTTAGTAATGCAAATGTTATTATTTATTAATTGTAAAATTATATATATTGAATATAAATAACCATATATATATATAGATAATATATATATATTAATTATGAATTATAATGGTATTAACGATATGCAATGATGTTACCGCGCTTATAATAGTAATGCGCGAGGCGTACTTTAGCCTACATATTAGCCTAACCTGGTCCGAATATCTCCGATACTCCGGCTTTGTGCAAGAAGTCGTAATCTTGGGGAGGTATCACCCCTCCACATACAACGCATATATCCCTATAGTTAATTAGTGGTGGGTCGTTAGGGAGATGGAGGGCTGTACGTATAATGTATGAATCCTACAGCCCGGTTGATATTGATATCAAAGTGGTGCAATTTGTATTCGGAATATATAACGGGCGGCAACATCGGAAAATAGATATATTATTGTGAAACCCTTTAGGAGGCAATATTGACATTATATATTGACATTATAAATTAACATTATAAAAACTAAACAGAAACAAACAAACAAAATTATTTTAATAAATATTATTATTATTATTATTATTATTATTAAATAAATTTGCGATGGAAAGCAAAGCGGAATATTGTTGAGACACATACATCTAGGCATATATTCATGTTAATTAAGGTTAATATTCAGGGGTTAATATAGACCACCTAAGTTACCCGCCCCCTACCATACACTAACGGTCGTCCCGCTAGTTTAAGAGCTTCGATAAGCTCTGGAACCAGAGTCTTGTGTCCTGCTGCAAGAGAGCTTACTCCTACCACGTGTACGTCTGCATCTATAGCTTGTCGGGCGGCTTCCGTAGGGGTCTGTTACAGTGGTGGGGGTTACAGTGGAGGGGTTACGGTGGTGGTGTGGTAGTGGTGGTGGTGGGGGTTATAGTGGTGGGGTGATAGTAGTGGTGGGGGTTATAGGGCGACTAGCTCGATACGGGCGCGAATTGTTTGTTAAGAGTTAGTTAATAAAGAGATACTATTGAGTCGATGTTTCCAGTTGTGTATTATTCAACGTTAGTTATATTGTTATACAGTAATATTGATATCCTTAATATGATATCATTAATGTTCATTTTCTAGGATATATTATATAAAATAGTGATGTGTTTAAATTGAGTTTTAATTTATTAATATATTAATTTAGATATATTAATTATATATTAATCTAAAACATATGATATTATTCTATGTGTTAGAAATATGAAGCATATAAATTTAAATATATATTTACATATATATATTATATATATATATATAATATATATGTTCATTATTGAATAAACAATTATTAATAAATCCATTTTATAATTAACAATACTATATTAATTTAAAAAATAGTTATCTATAGATACAATTTATAAAACTATCTATTAACAATCCATTATCTTTTTAAATAACGAATATTTATAATTAAAATAATTAAAAATCTAAACAATCCATCGAATCATTAATATAATTAAAACAACTGGTAACTAACGGCGAAAAGTGGGCCGATGTCCACATCGAAACCGATGTCCGCGAACCCTGTGGCGATGACTTTACCCCCGCGGTCGTGTCCATCTTGACCCAGTTTAGCTATCAGAATCCTGGGTCTCCTTCCTTCCACTTTAACGAACGCCTAGGTCGTGAATAGTGTTAGTGTATTCAGGGTGGTGGTATATGCGTGGTTGAAATTAAATTAATTTCATGTTACAGTCGATTAAATATTATATATATATATAAATATAGACTCTCAATTTTTAGTATATAAAATAATTCCGTTACATTTATGGAAAGTCTTAATAGATATTATTAAAAAAATCTAAATAAAGGTTTTAGGCTAATATAATGATTATTCGTGTCCTTTATAATAAATATA